>JBBPBO010001985.1:68446564-68473128 GCA_037974295.1 Cicer cuneatum | reverse complement strand
TAACTACCAAAAAACCAACATTTTAAAAGAAAATTTTCATTTTGACAAAAAAATGAGTGTTTATAACTATTAAAAAAAATATATGTTACATCAAATATTTGTCATTCATAAATATTAAAAAAATACAGGATAAATATTTATAATTATTGCATAAAAAAATGCGAAACAAATATTTTTCAGTTAAATAAATATAAAAAATATGGTACAAATATTTGTCAATGATAAATATAAAAAAAATATGAAATAAATATTTATAAATTATACATAAAAAATATAAAATAAATATTTGTAAGTGATATACATAAAAAATCACAATATAAATATTTTCTATTGATACATAAAAAAATACGAGACAAATATTTAGAATTGATAAATATTAAAAAATATTGAAACAAATATTTCCGTTGTTAGATACAAAAATACAAAACAAATATAAATATAAAAAACATGGAATTAATATTTTTCATTAATACATAAAATATTTTTTTTTAATTTAAAATTTAAACGAAACAGTTATATAATACCAAATGTTTTTTTTTTCTTAGTTTTTTAATAAAAATTTAGCATATATACCGAGAGAAAGTTTGTAGAATCACGGGTGGAAAGAAATCCAAGAGAGCTTTTAAAATTATTTGTTTTATAGTTCTATTTGTGTGTAAAGCTAATACAAGTTGCAATATTTTTAATCTTCCTCTTTTTTGCTTGTTAATTGAGATCAATGAACGAATAATTGTCGTCTTTAACAATTAATATTGCTTAAGCATTTTTCATCTTTTGATAATAACCACCGACCGTGTGTGTATAAAATTCCTCTTCCTAACATGATCGAATAAAATTATTACTTTCCTCATTGTAAAACCAAACATTTTAAAATAAGATTGTGCTTGTTGGATGAGAATATCACATTTTATTAAATATCAATTGGGACAGACTAGCTACTGCTTTTTTTTTTTAGGTTACGAGTATTCATTCTTTCACACATTTTTTTATAAGTCAAAATCAATTGAGATTCTACAGTCTTTATATTTATCTTAATAAAATTATGTTATTCAATTTTGAATTTAATATCGATTATGTAGTATCTGATTTGCTCAAATTAACAATAAGTTTAATATGTTTTTTGTAGGGGAATTTGAGGACGGAGGAGTAACAACGAGTCAAATATTTTAGGACCACAATAGAGTTTGACACAAGTCTCCACCTAAAATCATAATGCATAGGTATATGAGTCTCTCTTATATATATAAGATTTAGCTTAATTATAGTTGATGTGAGATTTAAACATTCACACTTGAATCCAATAGCTGAGAGAAGTTTACGTGTTGTAACAATTTTCAATAATGTTATTCTTTGATTGTCATTAGACAACGGTCGCGGTTTTATTATTAAGTTTTGGAGTTTCCACGTTATTTTTGTGTGTTTTGTTTGATATTTAAATTTATCTATTTGTTTATTTTCCCAACATCTCATATCATTAGCTTTTAATTCTTACTATGCTATATGGTTGTAGCATTGTCTAATCTTCCACATTAGAAATGAATTTTGATATTGTAGAAGGGTTGTTTAAGCAATATTTTGGCTAAAAAAAGATTTGGTTATTACGTGGTCTTTTGTGGCCCACCTACCTTTTTTGGGAATCTATTGAAATAGCAATATCAATAACAAGAAATGGAGTTTGAATTGTGATCCATCTTTAAAATGTTAATTCCTGATTTTAATTTAAATTAACTCAAGATCAATCTTGGTTACAAATAAAGATCCAAAACGTTCTGGGTGAGTTAAAAATAAATGAAGCAAATTATTTCTTGGTGATATGTGATTAGTGAGTGAGAAATAAATAAGGATAAATATAAGGTCACATAATGATGTATCATGGTTCATCCAAGGTGGGCTACGTTCAGTCCCCATAATTTGTGAGTTCTTCCACTAATGTGTTTGACACAAGAACGTTCTTGCTTTCACACTATTTTTCTTGATCACTCTTGATCAGTTTACAGAATTCACCTTTCAACATTGAAAGAATTTTTACAGTTACCTTTCAGTATAGAAAAGATTTTTACAAGTTACCTTTTAATCACTAAAATGATTTTTACAACATACTCAAACTATCTTAAGAGATCGACTTGAGTTTCAAAAGATGTATATGATAAAAGGTTTTAGAATCAGAATCTACTTAACACTTGTTTGAGATTGATTATCAACAATAAATCAATGAAGAGATCCTTGAATATTATAAGAAAAAGTTGGAGTTTTGCTTGAGTGAAAAAAGAGTGTAATAACCACTACCGACATCATCAATCTATATTGAGGGAGACCGATTATGTTTCTATTGAAAACATCAAAAATATTAAAAGGAAAACATTCTACCAATGAATGACTATTAACAATGTGAAGTCTCGTATTAACAATATTGTCAGTATATTAATTCCTTTCTTAAAAATATGAAACATAGAAAAACTTATACTTTTAACCATGTTAATACAATTAACTCATATATTTTTAATAGACAAAAAACAAAACTAATATTCTTAAAAGCTACAGCAGATTCAATCCTCATAAATAGATTATAGTCCTTCTAATCATGTGTAAAACAATGAGTCAAAACTACGCCCCTTAATTTTTGCTAAATTACCGTAGTTTAAAGTGATTAATGGATAGGACTTTATGCACACTAATGGATAGGACTTTTTTTCTTTTTTTAAGAAAAGATAGGCTTTTGTCTTTAGCATTGTCATTGTTTACATATTTTATTTTCGTCCGTGATGGGATCCATGTGCTTATTTTTAATTATTTTTGCCAAATATTTATATTATTTTTTCTTAAACTTATTGCATGTTGAAGCACGTAGTAGTTTGAAAAGCATTAATAAATATTAGTAAATCTATGAATCTTCAAACTTTCCCTATTGTGAATTGATGTACCATTTTTTTATCCTATTTTTTTTAATTAAAAAAAACATCAATAACTATAACAAACATGACAATAAAGAAACCCTCATGTTCTTATTAAACAATCTCATTAAATCTTTTTGTGTTTTGAATGAGAAATCTGATTAAATATTTCAGAGTACAAATGTAAAATAGATATACAAATATCCTCACTCAACCAAACTAAAAACATTAAATTCTACCACCAATTGTGACAACTAATTAATTAACAAATAAAGAATGAATCGCTTGTTGGCTTAACATTTAGTTCATCCCCTTTTAGTGGATTTAAATCGATTATGAAGTAAAAATTATTTAATTTAAAAATTAAAATATTAGTATTTGGTTCTATTTAAATGACACTTTTAAAAAATTTAATCTGATTTAAATTAATGTTGTTTAAATTAGATCAACTTTCGGTTGATTCAAATTGCAATTACAAAAATTATCTTAATACTAATATTATAAAGTTACTTTAATGTCACAATTTGAAGAAAAATATAACATATAATATACTAAAATTTAAAAATCACGAAATAACATTGATAAAGTATATTTAAACATATGACATGATAATAAAAATATTTTAAATTAAACAAATAAGTATTATTAAAATAATTAAAACTAACATGTAATATAGTAATGAAATATCTCATATTAGTAAAAATATAAATAATTATTAAAATTTATACATGTAGTTTAGTTTGATTTTGAAAAAAAAAATTTAAAATTCAATCTGACTCAAACGATTTTTATAAAAGAAAATCTAAACACATCTAATAATATTCAATGCGTTTTTTTTTATAATTCTTTTATATCAATTTACAATTTTTATTTGAAAATATACATACCTCTATGCAATAGACATACTAAACAAACACGCCAATTTCAACAATTTGTTTGTCCCTTTTCGATTGAGTGTCTTTAGCATATTTTTATAGCAAATAGTAGTATTGTAGTTAGTGTTATGTTAAGTGCTAGAGATCAAACTCTCTCTCTCTCTTAATCATTTTACTATATAACTTTCTGTTTTCGAATAATAGTAATTTGTGAATAAGTCCACGACTTTATGCATTTGAAAAAAGTAAAGATAAAAGTAGAGAAAGGACTTTTGTGCACTAAATTTTCATATTGGAGACCAGAGCAAAAGTTAAAACTTTAATCTCCAGCGGTAAAGCCAAAGCATATCACATTATGAAAATTTAAGCAATAAAAATAGGAGAAGAAAAAAACACTTCCACTACATTACTTGTTCCTTTACCCCATCATCAATTTTATGAATCTGTTTGTTTTTGTTTGATTGAGTAATGAAGCAATTAGTCATGACGTTCTTTTATAGGTAACAAACTATATGGGGGAATTAGTATGATATAGAAAAATTTATTGCTAAAGGAACTGTTCTTTGACACTATATATCTAAACTACCTTTGCTATTATTATATTATATTACAAAAGTTAACAGAAAAATAAACCTCTTTAAAATAATGGCATGACATTCAAGAGCATTTAAAATATATACCCGACACATATGTAAACATATACAAACTATATTTGAATAAGTATTTTTTTTACATATAAACTATTTCTATAGTTAAAGAAAAATATGGTAAAATTATTTCCATATATTTGTTGTTAGAATTTATAATAGATAGTTCTTTGAAATTAATTGAATGCAACTTATGAACAATCATAAGTTATTTTTATGAGTTATTTCAAACACTGTTTTTATATCAATAGACAAAGCGAGACAAATTGTTTATAAACAAATCCCAAATACAGATTTAATGAAATGAGGCTTTAAATTTATAAATAATAATAATAATATTTAAGTGGTATTTGTTCAATGAACAAAATAAAATAATTAGTTATGTTGTGCTATTTATGTTATCATTTTTTGGGTGAAATAAAAATATTTTATACTTCTTTTAAAACAAAAATAGGACTTCACACTGTTAAACATAAAATAAACTATTATAGTATATTGAGTGTTATTGTTAGATATAGTTATGTTTAAGTGTATTTTGTTAGGTTAGTTATATTAAAAGTATTATATAAAAATATATCGTATTTTAATTGTATAATAATATTGAGTGTTATTGTTAGATATGATGTAAGGTAGTTAGAAGTTAGTTATGTTTAAGTGTATTTTGTTAGATTAATTATATTAAAAGTATTATATAAAAGTACATCGTACTTTAATTGTATAATAATATTTCACATTATTATTTCAAATTTAATACTTTTCTTTAATTATTTATCTATTTCTTTGACTCAATCATAATTCTTAATATGTATTAGAGCAATAATTATTCTTCTACATTCTCTCAAGATTTTTTTGAGAAAATTTTTATTGAGAAACTTCATTGATTCATTTTTCATTTTTCATTTTCTATTAAATTCTTGAGATTTTCTATCAAGACTCTTGTCAAGTTGTTGTTAGATCCAATTTCATTTTTCAATTTTTCTTTATCATTGATCTCGTACTTTTCTCTCCTTTGTTACTCCATTGGGAAAATGTTATACTAGAAATTATCTTAGATGGTGGGGTTGGTTTGAAAGATCACTAACATACCACTAACATGGTGACACAAGGAATAGAAACAACATTTAAATTTGGATTTATTTTCACTACTAATGATAAACATGCTAAAGTCAAATTCTCAATTTGCTCCGTATTTTTCGTTCTTTCTCAACTTAATTGTATAATATTTGAAAGATTCAAGATTAAAAATGGTTTGTGATTTATGATATGATTTTTTGAAAGTTTAATTGTTGATTAACCATTATCTTCTTTAGTGATATATTTCACTATAATTTTATTATTTTTAGCCATTGTTGATTTTCTCTTTGTGCTTCTACCATATAGTAGTAAAATAATTATCATTCTTTTTGTTCTTTTCCCCTATGGTATTAGGCGTTTCACATTCTCTTTGTGCTTTCATCCTATGATGGTTAAGTTTTGTTGGCCAAATTTGACATTTGAAGACCCAAGATTGAGACTCTTGATTTTATATTCAAGTGAGTGTCGTGGAGACACCAGGAGATTTTCAAGTTAATCCAAAGTAATCGGAAAACTTCGACGAGAGTTATGCACCTTAGCCGCTAACACTTTTTACATAAATTTTCTTGTTTAAGCGATGTGATTGCGACTTTTATTTTTTTTCTTGTAATTTATTTCATTAGTTACATTGTATTGTATTGTATTATTCTTTCCAAGATAAAAATGTTATTACACACTTGTAATTTGTGAGAACGGTTAGATTTAGTTATATATAATTTAAGGTAGTTAAAATATAATTATAATTAAATGAAATTTTGGTAGGTTAGTTAATTAAAAGCATTATTTAAAAGTGCATTATATTATTATTTTTCCTTCATATTATCATTTCAATCCATCCGCCAATTGTGCCATAAATTAAAAGTGAAGATGTTTACGGTAATCATAATCAATGTAATTTAAGTTTGAAAAATTGGAGAGAGAAAAATGAAACAAGTTTTTCATTAAAGATATAATATAAATAATGACATGTAACTCTTAAATAGTTATTCTCAAATTTAATTTAACATGTAAAAGTAGATAGTTTTTTAATCTTAGTTAGTCATAGAGTTACAATCATTTCACAAATTTGAATTTAACACTTCCAGTTGTGTAATAATTATAATAAATTTATTTATCAGCTTTTTTAAGAAAAAAATAACTTAAATATATAAAAAATTCTTATATTTTTAATTTGATCTTACAATCTCAAAACACCTTAAGTTGTTTATTTCTTAATAATTTTTTGTTGAATTGGACAAAATTTAATGATATAACTAAGTATATTTTTTTCCGACTTACCAAAATATATTACTAATTATTAATTAAACACTTTTAATTTTTTTTAAAAAGAAATGTTTAATTAATAAAAGAGTAATAAAAAGGAATTGAGAAATTAGGGTTGAATGAAGCACAAATCTAAAATTAAATCTCTCATTTTAAGTGAAAGAGAGAGACCAAAGATGAAAATGAAATAAGGTGGAAGAAAAAACAAACCCCTACTTTTCGTCTTCTTTTTACCCAAACAAAAAACTCACTTCACTCCTCTCCTTGCACGTGTCAACTATGCCAACTAAAGAGTCTCTTTGTTTAAAAAAATCAAAAAGCCTTCTTTTCTTTCCTTCCTTCATTTTCATTTTGATTGTTGCTGCTGGCAATACAAGAACCCTAATTCCCAATTCCTATCAATCAATTAAGTTATTATTTATCTTTTTTTAATAAAAAAATATTCCTTTTATGATTTTGATAATTGATAAGTGTCAAGTTTATCTAATTTTCCATAATCTTTTGAGCACTTATACGTTTGAAATGTTTAAGATATATGTTAAATTATCCCTCAATAGGTTATTTTAGCAAGTAGTTAGTTTCTATATAAATATTATGGTAAATATGTTAATTATAAGTGTTAATTACTTTGTGTTTAATTGTAGGAGAAATATCAAAGTGGTCCAAGTAAAGGAAAAACAAAAAGTCAAAGTTGAAGAACTTGGCTTAAGCCAAAACAGGTTGGCTTAAGCCAGAAGAATGCTGAAAGCAAAACCTAAATGACTATTTAAGCGAAAATGAGGCAGAGACGAATTTTGAGGAACTCAGTTGGCTTAAGCCATATATTTTCTAGCTTAAGCGGGCAACCTTTCCTAAGCATGAAGAAACCTATCGGCTTAAGCCAGATTGGCCTGGCTTAAGCGAGACCATCCAATCATTTCCTTTAAAAACGCACAAACAGACTTCAAAAAAGGCGGTTATTGAGTTAAAAAGGAGAAATCAAGAGAGAAGACAGAGAAAAGAACTGGTTGCTTGATTGGGGTTCAACCGAAGAGCTGGAGTTGTTCCTGAGACATCACAGAGTCGTCCGTTCTTCTTAGATCTTCGCTTTGAGCTTGAAAGCATCCATGGCTATGGATTGCTAATTTTCTTTTGTTGGGATTAGATGTAACTCTTTAACTTGGATGTATCTAATTTGATTTCTATATACAGATATCTATTTCTATGCTATGATTTCAATGATTTAATCTTATTCTTCATACATGTTTTAGCTTGATCACCTAAGGCATGAATTTAGATTTGATATGTGAGTAAGAACTACATGTTTAAGTCGGACTTAGATTATCTCATCTAACAAGCTTGATTGCTAGAAATAAAATTAAGTCTGTTTGTCAATTTACATCTGAACTCGTTACGGTTATCCTTTTTAATTATGCGAATCAGTAATTAGATTAGGGAATTGTTAATCTTCTCATGTAAGAGATTAATGAGATAGATAAGAACTGATGTGATGAAATCAAGCATAGAATATGATTTGTATGTTGAATCAATAGGATACTGAAGAGTTAATAGATGAATCCAATCCCAACAGTTTTCTCATAGTGTTTTTAAATTCTTTTTTATTATTGCTTATTTTACATTTCAATTTGGTTACCAAAACAATCATCCAAATACTTGAAAATTTATTGTTCGAGTGATTCATTAAAGAACGGCATTTCCCTGTGGATACGATACAACCCTTTTGTTATACTATAATTGAATCCTAAGGAATTTGAAAGTAGATTGGTAAAAAGACTTTCATCAATAATTGATTAAAGTGTTTAATTTATAATTAGTAATGGAAAGTGGTGAGTCAACACAATATTAGTTATAGTAACACATGCCACATCATCAAATTTATTCCACTTCAACAAAAAAGTATAATGATGGATCAAATTAAAAATGTTTTGAAATTGAAAGGTCAAAAGAAAATTGTTTTATGAGGATTAAAATCAAAAGTGACCTCTATTTGCAAGAATTTTTTGCATATTTAAACATATTATCACTTGATTTTTGCGTATATAAATAGGGAGGTTATGGAATTAGAGAGAGATCATTGTATAAATAGGGAGGATAGTACCTATTTAGTCCTCATCTGAATAACCCCACCCCTTTGATTTTATTATATGTAGTTAGTTCTCATCTAAATAACCCCTTCGACGAGTGCCAGTGTTCAAGGAGATGGAAGCCGCACAAATGGCGAAGTTGCCAATATTTACAAGGATAGATCCCATTGGGTGGTTTGCAAGGGCTGAAAGATTCTGTGTGAAGCATGAAACTCATGAGTTTGATAAATTGCAATTGACATTCATGAGTATGGATGATTCGACAATGTTACAGTTTTGTTTTTGGCATCAAGAAACCCCCAATCCAACCTGGGAATCCTTCTCAATCAATCTAATCATAAGATTTGGCAATCAAGAACCAGAAGTCAAGGACAGAGATGGAGTAATGGATGTTGACGAAGAAGTCGCAACAGTAAAAGAGACAAAATCAGAATTGTCAGAAAGCAATAATGTTGCTGTTGGAGAACCAAGAAACAGAGTTGCTGCTGGAGGTAAAACTTCCCCAAGGACGACCTTATCACAACAACAGGAAAGCATTTATGAAGGAGACAACCATCAAGAAGCTTGTTTTTGGGCAAGAAAGATAGGTGATGGGACCAATCCATTGACTTTGGTGTTGGGAAGGCAAGAAACAATATTAAAATCAGATTGGACAGTGGATACAGTGCTGGAAAAACAAGAAAGAAACTTAAATCAATGTATAATTGCATAAGCTTCAGTTTAGTGTCATGTTGAACTTTCCCCCATTGTGTATGAGAAAGATTGTCCTTCTACATCCAATGGAACATGCAGAAATATAGTAGATTTCAACCTTGAGGACAAGGTTGTTTTGCACAAGGGTGTACTGTTAGGACTTAGATTAGTAGTTAGTTAATAATAATTAGTTAATGAGTTAGTTAATTGAAGTTGTTATAAGACTACTTGTATAATTAGGGAGGTTAGGGAGTTAGAGAGATCATTAAATATTGTAATTATTTATGGAATAGAGTAGTAACTCTATTGTGAAGGGGAAACCTCTGGGGGAGAGATTTCTCTCCTAGTTCTCAATTCTTGAGTTCCTAACACATGCTAATACCAAAAGTACCTTATAGAGTGCAGTGGCTTCCCAATCTTAATAACACTGAAAACAATACACGAATCTGGTAGTTCTTAAAATAAATGCACTCAATGACTTCAACTTGTGACTGCAAGTCTACAACGTATGATGTTATATTGCATTCCATAAACAGCACAATGGAAATTAAGGTTACACATTGAGTTGAAGTATAGCCTATATTTACTCAGTCTAAACAGGGTCCATTTAGCACAAAAAATTAACAACTCAAATATAAAATAAAATATATATATAAACAAAATACTCTCACAAAGGGAAACTTGGAATCTGAAATGAACAAAGATTAATAGAAACTACAGCTCTACATTTTCTTCCTTCTAAGCCATGTCTTAAGATACATTTAGTAAGAAGAAACGCTACCACAATGTCTTCAACGCGAGACGACGCCACCGAATGGGTTCAGTTTGGGAGCCAGTTTCATATCCCTGAAAAAAGGTGGATGTATACTCTAGACCATACTTGAGAGGCAGTTCAAGATCACTAGCCCACTTTTGTCAAGACCACAAGGAACTCAATTTGGATGCAAGCTTGGCACTCTTGTAGTCATCCCGAAGTTGAATAAATCTGAGACATCACAGAGGAATGAACATTTTATCAGCAAACATGAGCAACCACATTCGGTTATTTTTATATATATGCATAACATATTATTGGGAGTTTATAATAATGGTTAAGAATATTTTCTTATAATAACATTTATGGAAATTGTTAATTGAATGGCGATAGCAAAGAATCTTTTCATATATACGCATAACATTTATGTGGAGTTTATAATAATAGTATCTATAAAGATGGAAAATCATACACAATTGCACCAAAATGTCCAATGTAATTTATACCTTTGCGCATCTTTCCGGATGCTGGGTGTACCCTCAAACAAAGTTGAAAGGCTCTCAGGAGCAACAATGAATACATTGGCCATTCTACAGAAAAGTGTTCAGAAATCAGTAAAAACTGGTAGGCAAGGGAAGAAATTCAAAGTATTTGTATATGTTGTTCAGCTTACATGCCCAACAATTCAAATTTCTCATCGACAGAAGGAGCATTGAAACTACGCACAAATTCTCCATACTCGGTAATGTCACGCTTCAGTCGCAATCCCCCACTACAAAATGACTCATAAACATACAGCAATCAGCAGGATGCCTTATAGCTAATTAGGGGCAAACATAAACATCCCAAAGCACTGTCAGCACAACAATTGAAAACTTGAAGATGAAGTTACAACACACAGAAGAAATGAGAGTAGAGAAAAGTGTTCAGCCAACAAAGACCTCGAGGAAGATCAGTTTGCAATTATAACGTGAAAAACTTTTTCCAACTCAACAGTGTATTATTGTGGTGTCTAGAATGTAAGAGCTAGGGAAAATACCTTGGATTGAAAGTATATTTCTGCCAATGGTTTAGCAGAACCTTGTGCAAGCGATTTCCCTAAAATGACAAATCAATCATGTTAACAAAAAAACTTAGACAACGGACCCAAAATAACACAATATTCATCATAACCATCTCATCACCCTATATAATAATGAATTTTAACTATTATTTACATTTCAACAGTTTAATGCAAGTAAAAGCGGTAATAAAGCTAATAAGGTACACCGTGATGATTATTCAGTACAAGTCAGATCACTTGTCATTGTTTGCCATTAGGTTCCTAAACTAAAAAGTTTTTAATGATTCCCTGATCTGTTGACTAAATGTAATTAGGCCTTTAATGAACTTTTAAATAACTTGTAAGGTACGCCATGGTGATTATTCCGTACAAGTCAGATCACTTTATGCAAGTGTGAAACATTTAGTGAAACTAATGCACAGTTAGCTTAATCAAAATGGTTTCTTAATTTTTGGTCAGTCAGTGTTCATTTTATAGATTTTCTTGAAACAACATATGTCTTGTTCTTATATCTCCATCAACTATGCTTAATTCAAGATCCCGTAGTTCTCTTTAGTCATAAAAACAGCTCAGCTGAGTGGTATAGGCTGAGTTCAGATCATCAATGTGAAAGATACAGTTCAAACAATATATCAAGGAAGAAAAGAGAATAAAAATAATTAAATCCCAAGCGAACCCCAATAACAATAAAGTTAATGGACTGAGCAGACTCCAAATTTTGAATAGGATATATTATAAGTTGTTGAAAGCAATAAAGAGGCAGAAAAGCAATGAAGGGGGAAAGGAAAACTTTCAAGCTATCAGAAACTGAAAGCCAATCAGTATTGCTTGCACCAAATTAGCTACCCAAGACAGAATACATTGGATGATAGTTGGATCTTCCTTAGTCACAAGTCAAAATAAATAATCGTCTCAGTAAAGACCCCTCCCCATCAGTAGAACATAGGCTAGTGATGGAACCATCACTAAAAAGCAAGTAAACAATCAAAATAACCCCCCTTTCCCCATAAAAAAAATAATAAACTCAAGGTATTCACCATAACAAATTATAAATAAGGCCATATATCTTGCATAAAGATTTCATTACTGTGTAGATCGTTAAAATTATTTAGCGATTTTTAAATATGTCCCTGAATTTAAAAAGGTCATTGATCCTGTCCTTAATTTGCAATTAGGCCCCTAAACTAAAAAGTTTTTAACGATTCTCTGAACTTTTAAATAATTGGTAATCAGGTCCCTAATGAATTTTTAAATGATCTGTAATTCGGTCCCTCAACTTTTAAATAATTTGTAATTGAGTACCTAAGTTCAGGGACCTAATATTTGAAGTTCAGGGACCAGATTACGATTAAAAACTATTTAGATTAGGGACCTAATTACCATTTATTGAAAACATCTAAGACTTAATTACAAACTTTCAAAATTTTGGGACCAACTTAAAAATTCCTAAGTAGTTCCAGGACCTCCAGAGTAATTAAAATTAAAAATAATATTCACCTATTTGTTTTTGTACAAGCAGCTAACAATTTGATTTGATAACACAACATCAAACCATACATAGTCGATGATCAAAGATAAAATACTGTACCAGTTCAGACAAAAATGCTTGTTTATTGAGACCTTCTAAAGCAGTAAATGCAGACTCCAGCACCCGAGAAAGATAAGCCACAACCCTGACAAAGGAAACCAAATATAGTTGTTAAGAACTAAGAATATTACTATAAAGATCAAAGATATAAATTCAAAGCAGAAATGACATTGTTGGTATGAAATGAAATTATCCCCAAGTCACCTAAATTGCATAACATTAATCTTGGTCCCTAAACAGCATTGAGATCTGTACACTTGATAATCTATATAGCCCTGCTTTAAAACTTTAACTGGCAAGGAAGATCGGGAGCTCATATAGCTCATAATCTATATAGCCCTGCTCATATTATATAGCCCTGATTCAAATATATTTTCTATTTGTTTATTGTTTTTCGCACGGTGTCATACATTTAGGGATATGTATATGTACCAAAAACTAGTTGGATCTCCAATCCTTGGATCTTTCCTTTTCTGGGTTCAAAGACCAACCAAAATTTCAAAACACTGCTATGTTGAATACGCGTCAAGAATGAAATGATAAAATTCAAATATTCAAATGTAAAAACAACTATGATCACACCCATGTGAAATATAAATTACAGAAAACAAAATCATCAATAATAATACTAGATTAAACTCTTCAAGTAATGTCCACCTTGTGCAGGCAGTAGTTGGCCGGTGGTCAGGGGCCATTCCATCCTCAGGTGATTTATAATCTGTAGCCTTTTGCTCAGCTGAAAGCAATCGCTCTACCTGCAACGGGGTTTAAATGGAAAACTTTAGGAACTAAGACTCAAATTTTATATATTAAAGTACGCACGAAAAATCCGGACTAAATTTATTAAATGGATAGTTATGTGTAGGCAGACAACAGGGTAACCATTGGAGTGTGCGGTGTATGTGTAGTCACATGATAGGATTAACAATAGGTAGTTGAACACTGGCTATCACACGCCATATTAAAGGCCCAACTGACCTCAGCCATGACAGTTTCAATACACTGTTGTAATCCTTTGTAAGCAGCAGCCTCTGCACTTGACATTGCTGTAGCCATTTCTTCACAAGCAGCAGCATGTGCACCATCCACAGGAAGCAAAAGCCTAGATATAGAATTGGCAAAGTACTGTAGAGAATAATTCATTTCTGTTATGAGGTTTTATTATTTATGTTAAACGCTAAAAAATCAATTAAAAATCTAGAGTCCTCATCATACTTGTTGAATAATAGCTACACTACTTCCCGAACGTTGTACAGCAACCATGAAAGATCTAAAACTGCTTTCACCAGCAGCAGCCGCGGCCTCCGCCTGCATATCAACAAGTAAATCTTCGTTATGTTTGGTTAAATGTCCTTTAATTTCATACTAGACAATACTTAAACAACGGCATGCAAAAAAATCATGTAATTACAGCAGATGCGGCCGCAGCGGCAACCCTACGGCTAACACTTGTACCCAGCACAAATCTTTCCCTCAAATTAGCAGCTTCAGTCAGACCGTCTCTAGCCCGTTCAAGACCTTCTGCTATATATTGACTAACCTGTAAAATAGATCAGGAATGAACCCAGAAGAATGAGCTCCTGCCCGCTAAATATATCAAATATTTGAATGCTGACACATTCTGTAATTTACTTACTTGGTCAAGCAGGCAAGTAAACACTGCTTTTACATGAGTTGCCAGTGTAGCAGGCTGTAAAGAAACATTAGTTTTAAATTATAATTGCACTTACCAAGGATTATTTTATCAAATTCAAATAAAAAATATCAGCAATTTAACTACAAAAAAGTTGGTAAGTGCAAGAAACACAGAAAATATCATGGAATGATGGATTCTTTAAGGAGCATTTTGATAATACTATAATTCAAAAACTTAATAAAATATCTGTACACATGAACAAGAATATTTTTTATTTATTTTTTACTTGTCCAACTAATGACATCAATACTTCCATATACATCTCTTTTTAATGACATTAAATGCATTTCACATAAATCAACTTGTTCACTAGCTAAACTAAATTGAAAGAGACAACAGGGGATGGATGAAAAATCAAAACTTGCTGAAGTGTAAGCCTAATGAAAGTAAACTTCACATATTATGTTTCTTATATCCAGACAGTCACACTTCTAATCCACCTAAACAAAACCAACTTGGAAGAAGTCCATACTGAAGTTACCCAAAGAAACAACTACATTGGATAGGATTCTTCAGAAAAAAAAATGCCTTCCCAAATTCTAATCATGGGGGAAATCACCTGGGAAGAAAACAGATTGCATCTTGAGATTGCTTCTTCATTCCAACGCACAAACTCTGTTACAACAGTGACAGATATTTGCTGCTGAGAAGAAGCTACTGTAGCTCCCTTTGAACGTCCAATTGTTCCAGATGAATCAGAAATCTGGCTTTCAGCTCGCAATTCTTCCATCTGCATTGCACTTATCAACATAAAGCTTTCCACAACCAAATCCAATTTGGAAGGGGGGAAAATTGAAACACTTGCAAACCTTCACTTTATATAACTGTCTGAGAGATGCCTGCTCATATTCAGGATATTCATCCTTGTTATTTGAAAACAAGGACTCTGTCAGGCCTGATATGAAAGAGTAATACAAGAATGAAGCATGTCAAACATTAGTGCATATTTATGAGACTGTGAGAGTACACAAAACTAAAAAAGTAAAAAGCACTACTTGAAAATTGCCATGAGGCAAGAACAGAGCTACTGAAATTCACAGATTAAATAGAATATTTCCATTAAGCTATATAATACTCAAACCTCTATGTTTGCCATAAAAAATAAGTTATTCCCAGAGCAAGCAGTTAGGTGTGAAATTAAGATTAAAAATATGTTTTTACAATCATTAGTAACTAAAGAGCAACACTCCCACAACAACTGGAATATAACTCAGTGCATCAAATTATAAAGCAGGTAGATGAACACACTGCTAAGAAATCAAGAAAACATAACCAATATCATGTATCATTACAAAACAAAACCTTTTCTGCATACTCAAGTATTGTCATGAAATACATCTCATGGCCAGATAAATGATTCCTTCTGGTACATTTTGTATCTATGTTTCAAACCATTATTCCTTTTAGAGATGGGTTCATTAAAATTCGACACATTCAAAGACAACTCTTACCCTCAACATCCAAGTCACCGCATCCTACAACTCGGAGATCTCTAGCAACATCTTGGGTCTTTTCATACGCCACTGCCAGCATTCGAAGATACTGCAGCCTCAAACCAAATGCAAATTAGATTGAAATCAGCCTGCAGTCTAAACTGGTACTTCGACGATAATAATGAAGGCGGATGGTTAATTGTACTCACGAATAGGAGCCCACCTTCCTCCATGGAAGGTAAATTCACAAGAGAAGGTTTAACTAATAGTTTGTCCAGAAGGGCAGTAACTCGCTGCTCTAAAACTCGCTGCGTACAGAATAACAATAAAAAAGTTGCAAGTTTTGTTTTTATGAATACACCAAATGAAACTACCTATTCAAAGCCACAATACTTGGTGAGGATCCTTTTATGGTACCTGAACTAAAATTGACATAACTTCACTGGGTGAAGGGAATACAGCAGTGATTGTTGCAGCCTCTTTACGGACAGTATCTGCAACAAATTACCTGTCATCGCTGAATCTTTCAAGAAAATAATTGTTTGACTAGCAGAAGAAAATATACTTCGAACCTGTGATTTCTTTGTACAAGGAGGAAAGCCCACGAGCAACATTACTCGGACTAGTTTGTGCAGCCTGGTCACCAAGAACCAACCTAGTGTCTGCATTCATTACTTCCACATCAATAAACATTGGACGTGTTGCTACATAATGTTGCATGGCACTTGTCCCCCTGTTGAACTGCATGCAGAGAGCAATTTAGTTAAATTGATGCACTTATTTATCAAAACAAATATTAAACATTTGATACATTCTTAAAGCATTTCTTTTATCTCCATTATTATAAGCAAGTGAGCAACATATACTGCAAGCACAGGAAGCAAAGGAGGGATATTTGAAGGCAATCTTCCAAACCACTACATTTTACAAATCATAAATCAAAGTCGGGGTTGGGGCTCTATTTAAAGAGTGCTCAATGGCAAATATGATTTGAATCTATATGTAGAACCATTAATATGACACTAAATTCCATGCAGTGCTGGAAAAATGTAACATCTAGGAAATTACAGTGTAAAATGCTATCTAAGAAATATGCAGAACAACACATCTTTGTTTTCAAATCTCAGACAAGACAGTTTCATTATTAAACTACTTCAATTCACAATAAAGAATTTATAACAAGCAATGGACAAACATTGTTAGGGAGGGAGTAAGGGGGCAGCAAGAGAGGGGCAATCAAGTATAACAAACTTTATTACCTGAGACAAAATTTTGGCACATTCTGCCATTGTGGTCAATTCTCTTTTCTGTGATGCTGCATCGAACCGAGAAAGCAGTCTATTCTCCAGTTCTGCAGGATGGGTGAAAGGGTTATGAAACTTTTATTGCTAAAGAAACCTAAAAGTCAGATTTAAACATTCATGGACTGCCACTAAATATTTTGGTCTTACCCATGTGTAAGGTCAGTTACTATAAAAGAATCTGTTTATTCTATGTTCTTAAAAGCAAAGAGGGTTAAAAAACTGATCATAGACCATGGTAAAGGAAAGGTAGAATTAAGCTAACTATTCAATAGTCTTCAAGGCCAAATTAGGTCATTTTCTTACCTTCAGATCAAAAAAGTGAGGGTAGTAAAAAAATCCACATAATTTAATTTAATTCCTCAATACTCTTTACATTAGGATCACAACATATTGAAGAAAAATCAGATGTGATAGATGAATACGCCCTTAAAGTTATATAGTTGCATTTCAATAGGAAAAACACATAAAATGGATCAAAGCGGAACACAAGAAAGCTCAAAGAACTCCTCAAGGAAAAATGTCAAGCATTACCTCACTGTTCTTTAGTAAAGTCACATAGTATTCCAAATTTTAGTTAGCTGTTGTAAGTTGTAATGAATACAGTGCATGCCGGAAGATCATAGAGATGCATGTGTGATCAATAAACCTAATTATTTCCGTATAGCAAGAGCCTATTTAATAAGTACTGAAATCTGTCAACATCATTGATAAATCAAATTGTCTGTGAAATTCCACCTAGACCTAGTTAATCAGCTTTAAAGGATTACAAAAATCTTAGATCCTGAATCATGTACCTTATTGATCATGTAACTCTTGTGGACGCCCAATATTACAAGTTTATAGTAGTTTTAACAGGAAATATGTATAACCTTTGTTCCCTTACTCATTTGGTTTGACTAAATAAACATATAAAAAAATTCACGCAGACTATAGTTCTGAGTTCATAATGGGAAGTTAATTTGTACTAGTTTTTTGTAAAATACTGACCATTACAGTATTCCTGTAAATTAGCAACTGCAACTTCTAATCCCCTGCTAGCAGTTGCATTTCCCATCGCTGATGGGGCAGTTATACCATGTCTTCCTATATCTTCTTCAGCAAATGACCCTGAAATTAACAGAATTGGAACACCACTGACATAATTAGGCCAAAACATTATAAAACATTTAAAAGACATCTTAATTCTTACGCAATTTTTGGGCAATTGAAGCAGCCTCGGCAACACGGCTATCATCAGAAAAAAGAGGGGAAAGCTCCATCAGATCGCCAGGGCTGCTATTGAACTCCATTAAGTACTGCAGAAATAAATCAACCATAAAGGTAAATTTTCCAATATGAATGATGGCATAAACTGGCATAAACCAAATGAACTAGCTGGTTTTTACTTTTATCAGCTCAATCGTTTGACTGGCAGTTTCTCGCTGAGCATCTGCACTCTGACAAGAAATAACAGAATTGCAAATGAGATTATATTTCAAGCACAAAGGAGTAATCAACCTACCGAAAAAACATCATAATACAAATAAATGTGAGATCATAGTTCCTCTATCAAACATGGTTTAAGGGCGAAAGAGTTCAGCTTCCTACCTGGAGATGATCTCCTATCTTTGCAGCTGTCTGACCAACACTTGAAATACGTGAATCCAACCTCGCAAAGCTTTCAAACAACCCATCTACACCTTTCTCCAGCTGAAAAGGAAACAAAGACGTATATTCAAAAGATCATTCCAATTCAAAATTCCCAATAGATGAATAGATTATTCAGCCCTGGTTACATAACATGTTATAGAAGATCCCCATTCTTCTAAAGAGGAATTCTAGCAACAACTCTTTTCAACAAACTTTCTATTATAGGTCCATTCTCTAAATTGTTGTTGCACTCTTCAAAAAGTGCTCAGATTACAAGGCAACTAAATAACGAGACTGATAAGGAGTGTTACCTAACAATTCTCATCCCCAAAAATAGAAAAAGCCAACAACCGGAACTCAAAAGCTAAGACCTAACCGATGTGTTTTAAAAGAAAACAAAGTTTCCAAACAACACGAGGGTAACAATAATTTTTGCTTTTCTATTTCATAACATTTAGAATAAAAAACACTTGCAATTTCAATATAATAACAAACAATAGTTCAGAAACAAACCTCAGCTAGTGTCTTCCGATGCTTAGAGTCTTGAATAGTTACATCTTTCTTAAGATTGTACAGTCTCCCATCAATCTTCATTCCACAATCACAAAAATAACATCAACACACTAAAATTAATACATCAACCAAGTGTTGTCGAATAGCAGCTATACAACACTATAGTAACTGTTTAGATGCACGTTGAAAAGTATATAAACACAAGGCAACCTTGAAGCTACACGCTGTAGCTTCTACTGTGAAATAATGTAGCAGAATGTTAACAAAGTTTTATTGTTCCACGATACATGAATAAGTACAAAGTGTTGTCAAATAGCAGTTATAGTAGCACTAATTATAGCATTGCAGCGTAACAGAATTTAAACACGCCCCTATTTTCTGCTATCCGCGATCAACAACACTGCATCAACCTAATTAAAATGAAATTTCTAGATAATTAACAACTAATAACTGTGTGTGTGAGAGGGAGAGATAAGAACAAAACCTGTTTACGTAGCTCAAGCAATTCCTTACAAGAATCCTTGAACAAAGACAAGAGTTTCTCAACATCAGGAAACAAGGGACTCGAAACGCCTTGCGAGTATTTATTCGCATCAGACCGTAGATGACCGTTCGGCAGAGAATCACCACCGTCCGATTCAAGTTCCTCTAATTTGAAAGACGGAAGAAGCTCATTCACCAAATTCCCGAACAGCGCATCGAACGAGAAATCTCCCTAACATAACCGAATTTCATTTCATTCAATTTCATTTCATTGCATTTGATTTTTGAAATTTTGGAAAGTGAAATTGAAGAATTGAACTAACCTTGAAGTCATCGACATCAAGAATGAGAGGGAAGGAAGCAGGTGAAGATGCAGATTTGGTGGTTTTGAGATCGGTTTTGGTTGCATCTCTTGGCTCTCTCATCACGGCGACGAAACGCGGCGGTGATGGTTGAGATGACGGTGTCGTTTGTTCGATCTAACGGAAACTATGAGGTGCGGTCTTCTTCTTTGGTTGTGTCGTTGTGGCGTGTTTGGAAGTAAACTGTAATAATAAAAGTGAAAAGTGAAATCAAAAACACGTCTATAGTGGAGAAGGACGAAGAACACAACCACACTGGAAGAAGCAATATTGTTAAATATTTATTTTTTAAAAATAAGGGTTTAATTCATTTCTTAGAAACAACAACAACAAAAAATATTAAAGAAAGTTGGAAAAAACAAAATATGGTTGATTTGGATAACATTCTATTTTGAATAAATGATTTAGTATTTAAATTATTGGTCTATAAACTATAAAAATAATTTAATTTGTTTTTCAACTAAGTTGATGCAATTTTACATCGATTGTTAAAATATATTTATAAATATATGTCAAATCATTCGACAGATAAATATTATTTGATTTATTAAAAAGTTATATCTTAACAAAAAAAATTAAAGTTTAAATCTAAGTTTTTAAAAAAGTTTATTTATTAAAATAGATTATGCTAAAAAATATTCTACAAGTATTTATTTATATGTTTTAATTTCTTATATGTTTAAAAAAGTTTTACACAATTTTTTTTAACAGAAGTTTTATGCTTATAGAAATATAATAATAATACATCTTTTTTGGGTTATAAACTGAATTGGATAAATAATAATGAATAAAGATCAGATTGATAATTTATTTTATAAAATTGGAGTAAAAATTCAATTGGTGCGGTGTTTCTAGGCTTGTTTTTTACCACAAGGACTGACAGTGTCCAAAACCAAAAACCAAAACATAATAATTTGCTAACCAATTTGTCATACCACTTTAATGCATGTGGACATAGATATGCAACACCCTCACTTTAAAGAAACAAAGTGTCTGTTTGGAACTATGGTAAGATTAGAGTTACAAATTAAACTTTTTAGTTTTTACTATGAAAATTATGTTGATATGCTATATTTGATAAGTCTTCGTATCTTTAAACATATTTAATTTCTTACAACTATCTTTATTTTGACATTGCGTCAAGTCTTATAATAATAATTGTCGATAAGATATGAAATAGGGTTGAATAGAACAGTGTTGGTTTATTTTTCTGTACCATTTATAATAATATAATGCAACAACTAAAATTTCGTGTGATCAATCACGTGCGGTTAGAATTTAAATATATCCTACAATAATTATACAATGCAACAATTATGAAAACCGTTAGATTTAAAAAAAGATTCTCTAAATCTATCAGTCTCTACAACTGTTGCACCGTGTAAATATTGTAGATAATTTAACTTTTATGTTATCATATATTTATATTATAACTTTTATTTGATAATAAAGTGAAATAGTTGGTATTGATTTAGGAAATTGTTAGAGTCCATTTATAATAATAGAATGCAACAGCTAAAGTAAATTTTGAGTGTTTCCTTCCCTATTGAGGCATGCATTATTAGATACAGTTAGATTTTATTTAGAAATAATTTAAGACAATTATAATTATAAGTTAGTTATGATTAGAAGAAATTTTGTTAGATTAGTTATATTAAAAATACTATATAAAAGTTCATTATATTCAAATCGTATCATAATTTTTATACTATCATTTTAAATTTTATATTTCTTTTTAATTATTTATCTATTTCTTAAACTCAACGATGATTCTGCATGATACATTTCATTCAATTATTCAAACATAATGAAGATTGGACCACAAGCAAATGTATAGTAGCTTTTATGCCACCCAATTTGTTCATTTTAAGCGGACAGAAATATGTAGAACTAAAGTTCTTTATTTTTTGCCTAGTGATCTTCATGAATGTTGAAAGATGTCCAAGAAAGGAATAGTCAATTTTTTCGTGAAGGTTGATAAAAAAAAATGTCATGCAACGTAAATAGAAAACAGGTACAATAATAATTGCATGTTTTCAGGTGATTGTCTAGCTAGTTTAGGTTCCATTTTCCATCGGGCCAATTTGGTTGTTTGACTGAATCAAACGTTAATTTCAATGGTAATCTATACTTCTACTATGCGGATTTCGTTTGAGTCTCGTTTTCCACCGATAAAAGTTGATTTTTTTAAATTTATTCGGTTACAAAATAAGTGATAAAAATTAATTTTCTAAAATTTATTTGGTTTGAAAATAAATTGAATGTAAAATTATTTTTATTTATAAAAGTGAGTTGAGTAATAAATTTTAAATTAAAATTAATTTTAAAGACAGCAATTTTAAATTCTAATTTCAAGCTAACATTAATTATTGAGTTATAATCAATTTATTGGAAAACATTTGAGCACATAAAATTCAATTCTACAGCACTAGAAACAATTTTACATTTTTTTTTATTTTTATAAAAGCACGGTGGCTTAATGTAATTATAGCAAACTCGTTGTTAATGGTAAAAATAGGCTAGATCATGCTATGTTAATTAAGACTTGAGTTTAAGGTTGGAAATGAATCAAATTTTTCTTAGTTTAATTTGACTCGATTATAATTAGTTCAGATTGAAATTCGATTTGAGTTCAATACAAACATTATTTTTATTTGAAATTCGACTCTATTCAAGCTCACACCCAACTAGATTTGACTCATCAACTCCAATTGCATAATTCAAAAATTAAATTGTTTAGATCTTTGTACTTTTAATATTATTTTTTTAGATGACATAATTGTCTCTTTGAAAAATATCAACATAAATCAAGTCTATAAAAAAATTCTTATTGTTTAGGTAAAATTAGTTGTCTTTATACTTCAAATAATTATTATATATATATTTTTTGCTATAAAAATTTGTCAACAAAATATAATCAACATACAAGAGTGTAACATAAAAGTTTAATTATCATAAACATATTCAACTAACAATTGAGATGGATAAACTGAGCAACAGCCATGGTAATATTAGTCAACAATACTAATATTAGTCAAAAAATTGATTATATATACATGTACACACAATCGAGCAACTCGCTAACCAACCAAGTTAAATTATACATAAATTAAGTTCAACTCATACAGTTAACGAACTCAATTTTTAGCTAAAATTAAACTCATTTGATTAATAAATCAAAATCAACAAATTAACTGCTGAATCAAGTCTCAAACTATGTTCGATTTGACTTGGTTCATTGTTAGTCTTACTTGTGCCCAACCTATATTAAAAATGTTAGGCATAAGTTTGAACTAACATTTTTGATAAAATATGATTAAAAATTTATTTGAAATAAAATTTGTATAAAATAATGCACCACTCAATTTGTCAATGATGTAGGTCTATGAAAAAGACGCCAATAAGTCAAAGTTATTTTGACATCTAACATAATATTTTAAAGAATTCAACATAATATAATGTTATATTTTAATTATATTTTATAACAATACTTTTATATGTGTCAAAAATTAATGTAAATTATATTTTAAATTATATAAAATATATCAAATTTATAATTTAACACAAAATATAAAATTTAATATGATAATAGTAATAACAACAACGATAAAATGTTACTTAAATTTAATTAATATTTGGGTTTAATAAGCTTAAAACATTTTTTCAATGACCTTCGACCTAACTTTTTTTTTAGATAAGTAGCTTTAAGAAAATCATAGTTTGTCCTATATAAAAACATGATGGGACTGTCTTTATAATAAGCCATATATTTTTATCAATCAATCTTCTTATTTTTATATCTACTCATTTTGATACTAAATATGTACAAAAAAATAGAACTAAATACACACTTAAAAAAGCCTATACCACACAAGACCACTCTAAGACTCTAGGCCTCTTTAAAAAATCATGCCTAATTTTTTTAATAATCTTTAATTATACGAAGGAATACCTATAAAAGATACATGAATTGACATACTTAAAATATTTTGTAAATAAAATAAAATAAATTATTGTTTTGTACGACAAGAATAAAATATTATTATTATTATTATTAACATTATAAAATTATAATCTTTATATTTTTTTTATTAATACATTGCTTAAAATGTATTTGGAAGAAGATGAATAAACGAGAGATGTGATAATATTTTAAATAATATATATTTAATTTAATTTGTAAGAATGGAGATGAGCGATATTCTTCTTAAATATTATTTTGCTAATTCTTCATTTAACATAATTTGAAGAAAAAAAATATAAATCAATAAAAATCTCTCGCAAACAATACATAGGAAAAGAAACATCTAAATTTTAACAAACTTCCATTAAAAAAAATTGAACATACACGTGAACATGTAAAATATCATTGTAATTACTATTTGAACCAAACGCAGACATGATTCCTTAATTAATACGTAGATGTATGTATTCTTAGAGCATTTCTTTAAATTTTCCATTAAATTAATATAGATATTTGAGAGCTATCAACTAAAAATGATTGGAGCAAAGAACACTGATGACCAAAATAACACGTCGGCATGAATCGAAAGTACGAGTTTTCATAGGTCAAGCATTTTTTCCAAATATAACTTTATAACTACTCAAATACCCTTACCATGAAACTAAAATCCAATGGTAACAAAGGGTTAAAATAGTCAGAGGAAAAAGTCAGGTTACACTTTGTTTGCGAAAGTGGGTTGTTTGGCGGTGTATAACAACGAGGATATCAATAATCTATTTTCTACAAAAAATAGGAAACGCACTTCTAAACTCACTCTACTCTCTCTCTCTCTCTATTCAAAGCCGCCGTTTTGGAACTCTTCATTTCGCTGTTTCGGTTGCCGAAAAGGGGCAATTAATTCACGCGGAAATACACGATTTTGCCACCAATTTTTTCTTCTGCGGATCAAATTGGGGACTACAACAAATCGGATCTCAGGTTAATTTATCTCTCTATTCTTCTTCTTTATTTGCCGTGGAGAAATGGAATTCGAAAATTCAAGCTTCCCGTTGAATCGTGTTTCGTTTTGTTTTTGTCTGATTTGCATATTGATTTTCGTTAAAGATTTTAAATTGTTATTTTATTTGTATTTTGGGATTTTTTTATGTTTTCATTTTGTATGGTGGGGTCTAATCGAGGCTTGCTTTTTATTATTTGATTGTGCGAATTTCTAATTTTTTTAATTATGGGTTATTGTTGATTTTAGAATTCTTAAAAGGGAACAGTGGGAAATGCATTAACGGAAAATCAATTTACCTTCTTCCACCCCTAATTTTTGTTTGCCCTAATATTTGTTTTTCGGATCATGGTGTTTAGGTTGAATTGCTTCAGTAATAGGTTATTTAAGTTGTGAAATCGAAGAAAGGGGTTAACATTGAAAGGGACAGTTCAAGGGAGAGAAACCTTACCTGTTACCTATGTATTACAATTTAGGCGTGCGTTGTTGTTATGAAGCACTGAGTCACTGACACATGGAGGGACACCGGAATGACGCTGACATGTCGACTTTAATAATAATTTGAAAGAACGAAAATGATTGAATGTAATTACATGTGTCAGTGTCGGGTGCCAGATATTGGACACACTTTCAATCAGAAAATATGCAATCAATGTGAAGTGTTAAGGCTGCATATGTGATTAAGAACATAATAAAATATTTGTTTAGACTGGGAAGGGTTTTGCACAATAAGAATTGACAAATGCTAACAAGTGCCCTTAGAGTACTTGTTAAGGAGCTAAATATAGAAAAATGTCAATTATAAATTTATAGAAATTTGTGTTTTCAACTCTTTGAAAGTTTAAAAGTTGTTATTTAAAATGCAAATCTTCCATTTTTGGTTTCTTAACAAGTGCCTTAGTAAAACCCAAAGAATTTGTTAATATAGATAGGTATAATTTGAGAGATGGATGAATTTGAATTGCTGTGGTTTGTTGGTTATTGATGTTTATGTATAGTATACCATCCTATGGTTTCACGGAATTTACAGGAGTTTTCTGCAGTGATAGTTGTACTGGGCAAGTTTGATAATATACGCTTTAGGAATCTTGTATAAGTAGTTTTTCTACTCTTAACTTGTTTGGTCTCTGGAGAAATGTGTATGTGATTCTACTCAAATTTCCCAAGCTCTTACACATCACAAAAAAGTTATATACATGCAATCATGATAGTACTGACTGAGGTTTTTTTTTTTTTTTTTTTTTTTTGAGT
>JBBPBO010001985.1:68226972-68446516 GCA_037974295.1 Cicer cuneatum | reverse complement strand
GTTTTTTTTTTTTTTTTTTTGTATTTGAGTTGATCAGTTGGTTCCAACTTAATCCTGTTGCCAAACGTTGGAATCTTAAACAACAAAGGCAAATTATCTTGATGAATGCTTTTACAAATGAGATCGCCAGTTTTAATAGATTGACTTTTAGTCATTAGAGATGGTTAAACGACTGGGTCCCTGATTTCATGCCCACATAATTCATGAATTATCTTGTAGCAATCCGTTCATACTAAATAATGTTGGTCCTAAAATTAAAAAGTTGAATGTGCACACACTTGTAATTGTAATGATGACAGTGCAGTGCACACACATGCATGTGTATCTCCACTGACCACCATGTTCATATTTTATGTAGAAGTTGCTCCATTTTTCGCCATTATGGTACTGTTTTTGTTCCTTTTCTAATATTTTACAGAGGTTGCTTTGCTTATTATTACTTCCTTATTCTATGTTTGCTTTTGTATTAATTCTTGAATACTAAATAATGATGTGGATCCTTTAATTAAAATGATGACAGTTTACATTGTGTCTGTCTGCGTGCTTGTGCATGTATGTATCTACACCACCTTTTATAGTTTACTCTTACCTCATTTTTGTTGTTATGATACTTGTTTTGTAATGTTGCTTAGTATACATCCTTTTTCTATTTTCAATTTATTGATGTATATGTTCCTAATCAATGATCAGCAGGAAATTTATTTTGAGAATAAAGAACCAGAGTATAGTGTAGTCCTTCTCAATACTGCTCTGAATTAGTTTGATGGCGGAGAAAGCATGCATCAAGCGCCTTCAGAAGGAGTATAGAGCCCTTTGTAAAGTAAGTACATAATCTTTTTGTTTTTCTTAACACTGCTTCATTATTTATTTTTATTTTCAGATTCTATATTTACTTATTTTGTTGTACAGCCATATTGTTATGCTTGTTCTGTTATCACTGGTTTGTCTCCTCCTCCTCTCTGTGTTTGTATATTTGTGCATGTATTTGGGCATGGTAATTTGATGTTGTGATTGATAAAACATTTATAGCATAAATGACAGGGAACACATCATCTTCTATGTTTTGCCTTTCTCTTATTAGTACAATCTGTCTATAGTTTATTTTTTTCCGACAGTAATGTGTATATAGTTTCTCAAAATGTGTTCATGATTGATTAATCTACAATGTGTACTACAACAATGGATTGGTTGGGCCTATATCGATGCCTAGATCATGGTATTTAAAGATTATGTGATCTGGATAATGCTTATTTTTATTATTGTATTTGCAGGAGCCAGTTTCCCATATTGTGGCTCGTCCTTCACCAAGTGATATTCTTGAGTGGCGTAAGTTTGTTTCACACTGTTTACATCTCATATGTGATTTTATGTTGAGCTCTAATGTCCAAAAAGGAGAAAAAGGAATATGTTGAATCGCTGGTGCTCCCTTTGTCCTTTATTATAAGACTCACTTTTGAGATTTTCTTTTCCTTAATATAAGACTCTTTTCAAAATTTCGCATGCATTAATAATTTCTTCACAAAAATACCCGTTTAATTTACGATTGACGATTGACAAACATAAATTAGCTCTCTCTCTATCTCTCTCTTATGATATCATTAATTGTAAGAGTAATTATGGAAAAGTAACACATTTTTGACAAATTTAGTGCTACAACCACTTTTTTAATACTCGCGAATTATAGAAGCGGATCTTATAAAAAGGGACGAAGGGAGTACATGTATTCATTAGTGTTGTATAACCCGTGATCAACAATTCACAATGTAGCAACCTTGCTTTTGCTCCTAGGTTTCCTTAATACTACTATATTGCTAGCAAGAAAGTAAAATATTGTATTGTCAACAACATAATTGTAGTTTATCTGTTATGGACTTATTGATACTTGATGCTGATCTTATTATGTGATTATGTCTCAGATTACGTTTTGGAAGGAAGTGAGGGAACACCTTTTTCAGGTTTAACGATTTACGACTATTGCGGATTGACATTTTGTTTTCAGCCATGATGTGCTTTGATTTTGCATGTCCCGACACCCAATTTATTACTATCTCAACTTATGTAGTATTTACATTTTTTGAGTCCCTTTTAGGTGGATATTACTATGGAAAAATCAAGTTTCCTCCAGAATATCCGTATAAACCTCCAGGAATCAGGTGCCTTCTTGCTGTAGTATGCTTTATCATTATAATTTTCATTTATTTGGTCTATTGTAACCAAGTTTGTACTTTGTATAATGTAGCATGACAACACCTAATGGGCGGTTCATGACACAGAAAAAGATCTGTTTATCTATGAGTGATTGTAAGTTCTTTAATCTAACCAAAGACAAATCATTTAGTATCATAGTTACCCATATTGCTACAGGTTAATTTTTCTGTGGGGTTTTCTGTTATTGCAGTTCATCCTGAAAGTTGGAATCCAATGTGGTCTGTATCAAGGTCAGAATATTCAAGTTTTGAAGTTCTTTTATGTGGTTTACTCCCTTTTGAATGTTCAAGTTGAATTTATTCTTTGAATTTTGGTTGTATTCTTTTGCTCAAGAGATTGGTATCTGAGAATAATAGTAGGTATTGATTACTTGATTATTACTTTTTTAGTTTTATACTGATGTTTCCAATTTATGAATGCAGCATACTTACCGGGCTTCTTTCATTCATGGTATGTTATGGTTTCTTCACATCTATTCATATTCTAATTTAACTCTAGTTTCTTCCATCTCATTTATCAATTGTTTGCTCAGAAGATGTTATTGCTCATTTGCTCTTGCATTGCCTCTTTTGATATTTTTTTGGATGGGTTGGTGGGGATGGAAGAGAAGTTCAAGTAGCAATATTAGTCTTGTCTTTGTTGTATGTATGATAGCAAAACAAAAGCTAATAACTTTCGAATTTGGTAGACTCCCAAGTTTTTGGTGTTGATAACTTGGTAGTGCCTGTTAATAGAGTCAATGTAATAAATGTGATTTTTCTGCAGTGTTATGTTATGTTTAGAGCTTTTGATATGTGACAGACTTCATTTTTGCAGATGGACACCAGTCCAACCACCGGCAGTGTAAACACCACTACTGTTGAGAAGCAGCGTCTAGCAAAATCTTCCCTTGCTTTCAATTGTAAGAAGTAAGTATATTGCATCAACCATTCATGAAGTTGACCATGATTAAGGTCTCTATGATTTGTGTTCCATAATTACTTGCTGTTGTTTCCATGCAGTGCAACATTCAGGAAAATGTTCCCCGAGTACGTGGAGAAATACAACCAGCAACAGCTTTCTGAGCAAGTTGCTACTGAGCAGCGAGAGACTCGTCATGATAAAAGTTCAAGGTCTGTTTCTGAAAAGAATTCAGATTCCATAGGAGAAGACATGAAAAAGGTAGAGGGATTGAAGGATGTGAGGAGAAACAAAAAACAACCTTTTCCAACATGGGTGATGTTATTACTCTTCTCCATTTTTGGGGTTGTTATGGCATTACCTCTACTCCAGCTGTGAATCTTTATGGGTATAAGGGTCCATAAAGGGTTTTCCTGGAACTGGTTCTTTATGTTCTGCTTAGGTTTTCTCATGTCTAACAAGATTTGTATAGGAAATATTAGACATGGAGGCTGTGTTAAAAATCTGATTTTACTCCTTTGTGTCTATGTTGTGCCAGTTTCTTGGTATTGATACTTGTTATGTCATGTTCCTCTTAAAATGTTTTTGAGGCTTGTCTTTCTTCTTGTGTTGCTTGGTAAACACACTGCTTGGCTATGGATTGCATTCTACATAATATAACAGATAAATTATATCTGATTCAGAGAGCTCAAAAAAGATGTCTGCAGCTGTGATTGAGGTTGCAGCAATTGAATTTGACTGTGATCTTTATAATATTAAAAGACTGGCTGTAAAAAAAAAACTATTGACTTATCATAGGTTCATACTTTTGTTTGTAAGAAAAACAATACGATCACATTTAAGATTCTTTTATTTTTTTGTTATAAAAAAGAGCTTTATGATTTTTGAAGTTTGAGTTCAATAATGTCTTAAACATCTTGTCAAAAGCGGCCTCCTTTCCTTGACCTAAGAGCCTCCTTACCTCTCTACAGAGCCAATTTTTTGTTCTTGGAATATTTTATGAGTGGTTTGTACACATAGATATGGAAACATAGTCTGTCGTTTACTTTAATTGTCATATTTATAATTATTTTTATCATTTTATGCCATTAAATATTGTGAATTTGTATGTAGATTTATTTTTTTTAGTAACTTTAAATTTGTGTTGTTTTCGATCGATTGCATTGCCCTCTTTATTTTTAACCAAAAAACCAACATTACCCTCTTTATTTTTAATCATTGCAAAATTATGAGAGATAAAAATGACAATTTTATTCATTAAATGAAGTGGATTTTTTGACAGAAAATAAAGCAGTTTTTAAAAGTTGAAAATTGAAGAAATGAAGTAGATTTCAGAAGTTACAATTTCTTTAGAAAAAAAAACTGCAAATAACATAACCCTAAGGAAATAGGATACACCAAATAATAAATATTTATGAAAGATATATAAAAAATACAAAATAAATATTTATAAGTGATATATCACGAGACAAATATTTACTAGATAAAAAAATTACTAGACAAACAAACATAGTTATACACCTGAGGTGTTTTTTAGAGTTTATTATATCATAATCATAATAATATATACAGCTTAAACCTTGGTTTAGGTCACATTTATCTATTCATGCTCTCACATAATCAATGCCACATCACACTATTTAATTATATAGTTTTTGCCATTTTAATCTAACATAACCATGACATGAAGACCTCTACAACAAATAATACTATTAAATGGTTATAGAAAAAGCACAAGACAAACTTAAATCTCTACACATTTCAATGTGGCACAAATTTCCGACTTTTACCATGCTCTCTCTACTTTCAAATTCAAATAAAAAACACAAAGACAACAAGACCAACAAAACAAAATTAAAGCACTTATATAGGATCACTTTCTTCTTCATCTCCCAAAATCACCGTTTTATGTGATTCAAAAACATCTTTACATTTCACACTCCCCCAAACCCCAATACTTCCCATTTTCTTTCAAAGACCAGCAGTAGAGTACTCACAAATTCCTCCCAGCCTGTAATCTTTCTTTTAGTATTGGTTATTTCAAAATTTAAATTTAAGCACGTCTTCAATTCTATATAATAGGAGTTTAGTGTTCTATTCAACCACACCTCAAACACCCATTTACAAAATGAAATCCATATCATTCTCTCAAAGCAATCAACTTTTTCCATTATGTTGGTTTAATATTCTTTTGAACTACAGCTGTAATATTTAAGATAGACAAAGATAACTATCATTGTTGCATGCTCATTGATGAAACTTGGGAGTATGTTTTAGTTAGCTTAATTGTATAAATAGATTTTGCTGAACAACTTGCACCGTTAGAGTTTCATGTATTATGAAAGAATCGTTTCAATGTCCTCCATCAATCAATAAATTAAATGTAGTGTTTGGTTGTCTTAACGTGCATTATAAAATGTTGTAATGTTCTTAAATTATAATTCACTCGACAAATATCGATATATTCTCATATTTGAATTTGAACTCGGAATATCTGAAATGTAAAAAAGTTGATAAATTTACAGATAATAAATATTTTAGAAATATAATATTACTTAAATTTAAGAAACCTATTAAAAGGTATAAGAATGCAAATTTAAATAACATTAACATCTCAACCATAATAATAAGAGTTTAATGGAGTTATACTTAATGTAAAATTTTACATTATAATCATTTATTCTACCTGAAAGCAAACAAGTGGAGAGGAGAAGAAGAAAAATATAAGCCCTTTCCAGGGCAACCTTTAATGTAGTGCAGAATTCTGGTTGCAGCAAGATAATGAGAGTGCATTGGGTTGGAAACATAGTGGCTGAGCTTGTGAATAGGGAAGGAAAGATCAGGCCTAGCGTTGGTTAAGTAGAGCAAGCGACCAATCAATCTTCCATAAAGCCTGTTGTCAGGGAAATGATTGTCATCATCCTTAGATAACTTCAGATTAGGTAGCATTGGGGTAGAAACCGGTTTGCAGTTGAGAAATGCCCTTTGATGATTGAGCAACCTCAAGCCCAAGGAAATATTTGAGAGAGCCCAAGTCTTTTGATTCCAAATTGAGAATGGAGAAAAGACTTAACATATTGTATTTCTTGTGAATCATTGCCGGTGACAACGATATCATCTACATAAACCAACAAAAAAGTGAAATGAGCATCATGGGATTTAACAAACAAGGAATAATCAGAAACAGATTGAGTATATCCCGACAACGATATCATCTACATAAACCAACAAAAAAGTGAAATGAGCATAATGGGATTTAACAAACAAGGAATAATCAGAAATAGATTGAGTATATCCCAAATATAAGAGAGCAGAAGTTAGTTTATGATTCTAATTTCGACTAGCTTGTTTTAAACCATAAACTGATTTAGTCAATTTACAAACTAAATTTGGTTTCAGAGGGGTAAAACTTGGAGGAAGTTGCATGTAGACATCTTCATGGAGATTCCTGTGTAAAAAAACATTGTTGACATCTAATTGATATAAATGCCATTATTTAATAGCAACAATGGCCAAAACAAGTCTAACAGTAGTCATCTGGAGAAAATGTTTCTAAATAATCTACTCCTTCCAATTGAGTATATCCTTTAGTAACAAGTCTAGCCTTGTGCCTTTCAATACTACCATCAGAATTGAGTTTGGTATTAAAAGCTCATTTACAACCAATAAGATCTTTACCATCAGGTAAATCAGTTAATTCCCAAGTTTTATTAAGTTCAAGAGCCTGAATTTCTTGGTACATAGCAAGCTTACAACAATCAAATTTAATTTCTTGTGTATAGGAACGATGTTCAGGAATAGAAGATAAAGCAAATAAATAAGATTTATAAGACATTGGCATAAGATAAAAAATGGTTTAAGGAATGAGGATTACCTGACATAGTATTATTGGAAGATCTAGAGGGAGGAACAATATTACATTCATAATTTTGTAAGTAACTGAGAGCATTTCTTACTCTAGTAGAAGCATAGACAACAGATTGAGGGACAGGGGCAATATAAAAAACAGATTCACTTCCAACACATATAATGTTGTAAATGCCATAAGGTATTTGACAAGTGACAACATGTACAAAATTGAATTTGTCTAAATCTGAAAAAGGAAATATTAAAGTAAATATACACATATTTGTTAGACAACATACATACTCATGAATATCTTTGATTGTATTTTTAAACAACGTATTTTGAAGGTTGTCACATGTTAAATGTGTATTCTTTGCCTAATATTTTGTTGCTCTTTCATAACTCATTTTTTGATATAGCATATTATAGATTCATAATGCATTGTTAAACATTATTGGTGTGTTTTGAAGTTATGTTTAATTTTTTTTTTCTGCCGAAGTTATGTTTAACTTTCTAAACAATTGATACATAACATTGATATAAGTTTAATGTAATTGTGTGATTAATTGTTAAACTTTGTACTTGTTTGTTTAAAATTTTAAGAAAGAGATTTTGATTTTATATTTTTAAAAATAATTTTTATGAAAATTTACTTAAAAATAGTAAAGGTTTTTTAGATTTATTTGTTACTAATTACAAAAAGTAATTTTGAAATTCAATAACTTAGATATTTATTATTAAATATTTTAATAATATCAAAATTGCATTTTTTTAAAAAAAGTATCTTTCAAAAATGATTTTTATGAAGAGTTTCTCAAAATAACTTTTCATTTTAATCATTTTTTAAAATTTCATTATCTAAAAAAAGTTAAAGAAAATAAATAAAATACTTAAAATCATATTTTAAAATAAACTATTTAAACCAATTTTTTATTTAAAGTTTTATTTTTATTTTTTTAAAAAAAATATATTACAATGAAAAAATAAAATACTATAAAATCATTTTAAAAATAATCGTAAACAGAGGTATCCTTTATACTATTCAATACACAACAAATTATAAATCGTAACTAACGTACATTTTTAATTTTTTTTAATTTAATTTCTTCCCGTGAGTTGCACAGTTAACAATACTAGTATTATGTATACACTTTATGTTTAATGCTAACAAATTCTTTTGAAAGAAGTAACAAAAGAGTATTCATACCATATAATCCATTTTATTTTTAATTGTTAAACTCGAGTACGCAGCTTGTGTTCTTTTCCTTAATTGTATAATATATAATTAATATTACACATACATATATTATACATATATATAGTTTATCTTTAGTAAGTATTTATATTTAAGCTTAAATATTTTATATTATATTAAATGAAGAATATTTATTTAGGATATTATAAATGCGTACCAAATTCAAATTATTTTATATATGTGTTTATTAATTAACAAACACTTTTATATGTGAAATATACTTTTCTCATACTTTAAAGTATTCATAGTTTTTTATTTATACGTTTAATTTTTTAAATAATTTTATGATTAATTTAATCATATAAAATTATAAATTTTTTGTTTCAAATTTGAACGCGAAATTTATAGAACCATTACACGTCATTTATACGACAACTTGAGTTTCTTGATAGTTTAAGGTAAAAAAACTTTGATTTTACCGTAAGCCAACTTTCATTGGCAAAAGTCTCAACATTCTGAAACAAATATCATACTTTTTTTCTTTCTTTCTAGTATAATAGTGGTATTTTTATAAAAAAAACGGAAATACTCAGCATACTCCACTTTTTTTAGTTTCTTATTGTCTATTCTTCTTAGTACTATTATAATTTTTTATAATTTTCTATTTGTTGTCTATTTATTCGTTCTAGACGACTAGAAATAAAAGTAGTACTAATATATTGGGACACAATATTTTATCATTTTTGCCTAAATATATATTTTATTCCTGTCTTATTTCAAAATACTAGTAACGTATTTTATTCCTTTCTCATTTGAGTCTGATTTTGACAAGAACACAAGACATTTATGCTAGTCGTATATTATATAAAAGAGCATCAAATGAATAAAGAATCAATTTCTGTAAATATTTTCTTTTTGTTATCATAAAAGCGAAGGTAAAGTGAAAGGATTGATTAAGTATGGTCCCATAAGAGGAAATAAATTGTAACATAATAATAATAATAATAATAATAATAATAATAATAATAATAATAATAATAATAATAATAATAATGATTAATAATGTTTCCCCACTTCCCTTGCTACCGTTCCTTTCAAAAACTAACAACCATTGGTTTGATAACTTTCAATTCTACTTTGAGAGGAGGTAACTTCATTCTATCTTAGCAAATTTATTTACGCTGTTTTTTTAAGTAAATTACCATAATTAAGGTTTGTTGGATATACCATTGTTTTAGTTGGGTGTAGAACATTGTCACTTTCACACGTGAGAAGAGAATGACACATTGTATACAACAAAATTAAGTAGGATAGTAGGTATAGTTAATTATATTTTTTTTTATCAAAATTAATTATACTAATTAGTTGTTTTTATTTGAATATATAAATCTTATGTATTATTGAATGTATTTGAATAATTATCTCATTATTATTTAATATGATTTCAATATATTTGTCTTTATTTTTCTATCATGTACAATTTCTATCTAAAATTATAATATACATCATCAAATTAATATAGTTAATGGTTTACTTAAATGTAAAAAATGAAATAATTTTTTTTAACGATTTCAAAATTAATTTAATTTTTTAAGGACTAAATTAACAACTTTCTACACTTTATTGAGTAAAATTGTGATTTACCTAAAGTTTTTGCTGCCAATGATTTCACATAGCAACTCAAGTCCCTTTAGAGATAGAGATGTGGATAGATATCATGAGTAATAGTCTTTTACTACTCATATTTTTTTGGGTCAACATATTTTACTACTCATTGCGTTGGATAAAAATATTACCTGTGTTCTCCCTTAGGCCTTACCTGCTACAAGATTATGTTGTATTTGCATATTCTAAAACCAATTAATTGAATGAATTTTAGGTTTAAGTATTAATTTTATTTACTTTTCAGTCGAATTTAAGAGTAAATTTTTTTCCACTAAAAATCAGAGAATTAAATAAAAAATAAAGAAAATAATTAAATTTAAAAAAAATGTATTTGTAAAATAAATTATTCCTTCATAAAATAATGTAATTATGTATCAAAAAGAAAATAATTAAAAAAATTGTTTATTCACAAATATTAGTGTAAAATATAAATAAATAAAAAATCAATAGAACACGGATACTTTGAATAATCTAAGCCACTTTTAGCATATATTAATTAGCGGTTACAAAATATATTTATTTATTGCAGTACTTCTTAAGCAATAAAAAAAAGTAACCTACCTGAACTGGGCCCTATGGATATGATTTTTTTTTCTTTCTATCCCTCCTTAAAACGTGATAATGAATTTAATTTGCTGTTTGTTTTGTTTATTATATTTTATTTTTTCTTGTTTTTTTTAATATTTTTTTTTTACCATTTTCTTATATCTCATTGACATAATTAGCCTAGTAATTAGGTTTGGTAGAGAAAATCTGTATTTTAATGTAATAATGTGTGTTATGTAAGACAAATCAATTTATGCATTAAATGTACCTTCTTATTGAGGCAATTTCTTCCTTGATAAGACAATGTGAATGAAAAGCTCAAAATTGCAATTCCATTTAGAGTTTCTATCATCTCCATAACTCACCATGTGACATTCATATCTTTTCATGAGTTGTTGAAGTTTCCCTTTTATGATCCATGTAGTACATTCCAACCTTATGTGTATTAATTTGCTGCTAAGGTTAGAAGCTATTATTATTATTTTCCATTTCAAGAAAATCAAATTAAGGAAGATTATTATTTTTAGCCAACTTGGATTGATAATATTTTGGAGCTATCAACCTTTCATTTTCTTTTGAGGTTTTTGACATCTTGGTATTTCTATTCTGTTCAAGTTTATGGTTTTTGTTGATAATCATGAACATGTCTTCAGCACAACCACATTTTGAGACAAGTCATTATGATGACTATGGATTTGATCTGCAACAAGACTTTTCTCAGGTACTAAATTCTTAAAAATTGTTGATTTTTAAGTTGAACTTAATAGAATTTGTATGTCAAAGTGTGTAGTTTTTTTTGTGATTCTACAATGTGAAGATTTTTACATATATGCTCCAATTGATAATATTAGCTGAATTGATTTTACACATCTATCTGCATTTTGAATATGTACCAACACTTCAAATTTGAGGTATGTCTGGTGTTGACAGGTGTTCGGAGGCTGAACACACAGCACATGCAACTACATTCAATTTTTTTTCTTTTCGCGTTGCCGTGTCTAGTTTTTCCGGTGATGTCTGGTGTACTGTAGTTATATTCAATTACTTTCATTTTTTCAAATTATCATGAGTGGCGACATGCTAATATTAGTGTTCTGTCTTGTGTCGCTGTCCGGTATTTGATATTTTTATCTGTACTTCTTTCATTAACATAAGTTTCTCTATTTTTATTTTGGTTTTCACTAGTTTTTGGAAGAAGCAAAGGAACATGGACAAGAAGCAAAACAAAAATGTTCATCAGTGTATCCTGAAGAATCTAGAAAAACAGGATCAGAGAAAGAGAGAAAGGGAAAGAAAACATGGAAAAGTTCATTGATTTCATGGTGGAAAGCTGACAGGAAAAGCAAAATTAAAGAAACACACAACAACAATTCTAAATCAAAAGTTTCTGAGAAAAGACAAGGTCATGTTTCTGGTCCAATACATAACTCCTACAAGGGTAGTGATGTGAAGTACAAGAATCAATTTTCTGGTCCTCTAACAAATTTGTTTAAACCAACAAAAAGAGAAGAGAATGAGATACCTTATATGTGTCTGCAACAACAAAATGGTTCTCATCCTGTTCAGAATTATGGTCCCCTTTATATGGTTACTTGACTCTTTGTATCATTACCTAGATTGAAGGTGTGTCTAGTGTCCGATATCTGTCGTTGTCTGACACTATTGTTTGACAATGATACATAAAGTTAGGTTTAATTACGTTTAATTTCTTACATTTTTCAAATTATTATCAGTGTCATAATCACTAGTAATGTGTCAGGTGTCAGAGACAATAGAAGCGTGACTGATGTTTGCGTAAGTGTTTCATTGATCACTACTATAGTTGCAAATTCAGGTTACACAACTTTGATCTTATGCTCTACAAACTTGAGTGCTAATGTATTGGTTGTTGAGAGACTTTTGCTGACCAATGTAATAGAACAGATATTAGTGAGATGAAGGATTTTATAATTTTTTTGAGTTTGAATTTGATTTGTATTTGCTAGTCTTTGGATTTGATTGAGGAAAACAAAAATTAAGACTATTCAGGGGTCAAATTATTCTTGTTCCAAAGTTATTCTTCCATGTCAATCTTGTGTTTGAAAAAAGTCATTCAAGTGTCAAATTTTCATTTTTCTTCATATTTTTTGGGTAAATAAGTTATGCAATTGCTGATATCACTGAGTATTAATTATAATACAGCTGTGCAACAAAAATACTCTCCACAAACTGATTTCATTTGTAAGAATATTAGTTTTTTCTAGCTTAATTTGGTATACATTCTTCCAATGATTCCCACATTTCCCAATTTGCTGTCAAAAATGAAAAACTCCCTTGAGCTATAAAGCATTTTAGGGTCAGTTTCTTCCTTTTTTGAGCTCTATTTTTAATCACTGTTCTAATATCTCATCCGAACATCATAAGTGTTCCAACCTCAATTCCGCTGCACTAATGTTATGAGGAGTCCGCATTGGATTTGTCTTTGTTAAAAGAAGATTTTGTTAATCTTAATTTATAAATAAAATAAGACTATTTAGGGTAGATCACTAACCTTGCATGTCATATGTCCACACGAGTGTATATGTATGTAATATAATGTATACATAAATAGTACCATGTACATGAAGAAAGGGATTTCTTAAAGGCTAAGATCTTACAAATTCAAATTTCATTAGGTAATAAAGTGAAAGCATAAAACAAGGCAATGGGGATTGACAAAAAGAATAGTAGGGAGGGCAAGAAACTCCAATTTTCTCTACTTTCATTTGTCTACTACATGTTATATGCAAATCACACTATCTACGTGTCTTTTTTTAGTATGAACTAGAAGCACCCTAATCGGAGGGTGCAACAGATGAATTTGAATTTACAACAATTATAGAATTTGTGCAATCATACAATCAATAAATCTAAACTATATAAAAAAAATTAATTGGACAAATAATTTTAAAAATACAAGATCTGAATCGTTTAAATTTAATTCATACAACATTACGAATTTAATAACATCAAAAAAATTCATTTTTCTGACCAATAGCCCCAAAGTATAGATGACAATGTGAATCAAGTTTTGGAGGGAAAAAACTTAAAAGGTATTAGATAGCATTAGTCAAAAGACATGAATGTGGGGAAAAAAAACAATATGATTAAGAAAAAAATGGGCATGTGCCTGCCATTATCTAGGCAACCGAAATAAACATAAAATAATAGTATTTGTTAAGAAATTTTTTTTGTCGGATTTGGGTCCCTTGAGAGGTGAGAAAGAGGGATCTAAACAATAGAGAATGAACTGCTGCCTTATCTGTCGTATTGATGCTGAAATAGCTACTAATTTATTCTTTTATTTTCTAATCCGTGTTCTAAGGAATCAAGACTTGAAAAAGTGTTCGTTAAGAATCACATTATTCAATACAATTGTTTGGATAATGGTGTCAAATGAGTTACACTAAGAGGTCTATGCTTCAATCTTTATTACTAATATTAAGTCATGAATTGTTTTTTTTAGTAGATTTTATTACTTTTTAGTGTATTTTTTTACTACACGAGATTTATATATATTCTCATTTATTATTTATCTCATCTATTTTTATCTATTTCATTTTATATGTGTTCTTTCTCACATCTCTTTATTCTAATCTCTCTCCTCTCACGATCTATATAATCTCTGGTTTATCCATTTTCGCATTCTTTTCGTAGTTTTTTAATGCATATACATATCTCTCTTCTCACTATATATCTCTCCCTTTTTTGCGTCGATTTACTCGCATCGGTGTAACTGCATCCATTCCCTTGAGGAATCTTTATATAAAGAGTCATGCATTCATAAACAAAGTGCGTATTCAAACGATTAACTCTCACTTCCCCCAACTTTTACTGACTTGAGCGTTATAATGCTTGTAGGTGCCCCTCTGGGAGCAAAGCCACTGTCAACGACTATACGCCGCCATCAGAAAGTGTCTCTGGTTGTCTCCAAGGATCCTAGATGGATTAGAAAGTGTCTCTGGTTGTCTCCAAAGGGTGTTTGTTGTCTTTAAAATATCATTACAAAGTGTTCCGAACCAGATTCAGACCCACAATGGTCCTTAGTGGGTCTTAGTCCAACCACTGCAGATCCAAGATCCCAGCCCCTGTATGAATATGATATAGACACACAACAGCTGACTCTAGCATCGAATATCACATTTCACTGTCTGATCAACTTCCAAAAGTGATCCACATGTTTTGGCAAATAAGTCATAATCGCCTAACCGCCTCCACAATTATTCCTCCTTATAGGATCCACTATATAACTGAATTTGCCTTCAGAAGCAAGTTTTCATTCTCACCTCAGACTCTCTCCAACTCCTACTGACTTGAGTGTTAGAGTGCTTGCAGGTACACTCCTTCTAAGAGCTGAACAATCGTCAACAACGGTTCGCCACCACCAGCAACTGTCCCATCTCCAAAGATCCTCACCGAATCATGAAGACAATATCAAAAAAATCAAAATATTACCTTTCATTTTTATACTTTTTTATTTGATAAACTTATATCATTCATAATATAATAAATCATAAAAGTTAATCTCATTTTTGCTGATTCAAATAGTAAAATCTATATTTAATGTTTTAATATATATATTTATTTATTTTGTTATGGTGTAGTTATTAATATAATTATTTACTTTATATTATTTGATATATGTATGTATTGCATATGTAATATATAAATATTATTTAGTGGAATGTGAATTTTTTAATAACGATTTCATCAAGAAATAGAAAGAAAAAAAAAATTCTACTGGTATGGAGTATACTATTTGAAATTGAATTACTAACATATCACAGGTATGTATTTTATTCCATTTCATCCATATAAGTAGTAGTCAAGCTAATTGAAAGTGAAGTTCAAAATGGAAACAATAACTCTACAAAACTCATCTTCTGAATAAACTGAGTTTTTCAACCCTTTTACTACAAAGTAACCCGTCATTTACACATATAAACACTTCAAACAATTCACTTAATGTGCATCTAGCACATATATTAACAAAAAAAGAAATTGATTGAATAACAAGAAATCACATATTGCAGCCATCCTTAGCCATGCTTTGATTGCCCAACATATCTCCAACTAGTAGCTGGAGACTAATCATTCAAAGTATGAAGATTCATTTAAGAGTTTGACTTCTTCTAACAAACGTTCTATCATATACAACAATTAGAGATCGAACCGATGACCGCATACTTAAGAGACTATTATTTGCAAACTATGCCACATGACATTTGTAACCATCCATAGCAATTATGTATACAAGTATTGAGAGGAAAGTAGCATAGTTTTTCAGAACTCTCTCCAAAGGAGGAACTCTTGTAAGAATAATTAATGAATACCGTTACCAATAACAAATCTCTATTAGCTTTGGCCTTGTTCAACATCCATAGAACTAGGACTACGAGGACTTAACTTTTTGTCCCTACTTAAAAGCCTCTTAAATGATCTCAATCTTGTTGCCATTGGTGATTTCATTTCATCTTCAGAACACCTTATAGCAGAAGGTGACAAAGAGGAAGAACTAAACTCACTTGGTATATCAATCACCAATATTCCATTTCCATGACATCTACTACTATTAACACAATTACTAGCTGAACAAGATGTCGATGAAGATGATGAGATTGAGGAAGAACAAGGTTGTTGCTGAGAATTTCCTCCTCCTACTTCCAATGAAATAACACCAAAAGAACTAACTTGTGTTTGACAATTCCCCCAAACCAAAACATTTGTTGGAAAATTTGAAGACTCAAAACCATTCACGTGACTCAAATTTTCATCTTCTAATGAATCACTATTCCTTGACATTAAAACATTGACATCTTCACCATTTGAAATAGTACTATTTGGTTTAGATGATTCACAAGAATTTGAAACTGGATTCCTACAAAGTGGACAAGTAGCATGAGATTGAAACCACATATCAATACAATCTACATGAAACCCATGATTGCATTTTGGTAAAAGTCTAGTTTTTTCCCCTTCAACTACATCACAAAGACAAACAGCACATTCCAAACCCTCTTTGAAATCTTCTGATTGAAAAACAATAACCGGCAAAGATTTAAGAATCAAAGGGTCAAGTCCAATTTGTTGAGTCTCATAGATGACAGCATCTTGACCAGGAGCAAAAACAAACCGCCGCCGACGGCGGCGGTTTCGTGGTGGAGGAGCAGTACTACTTTGATTAAAACGCCACCAAAACAACTTTGCATATAAGTGAAGCATTATAACAAACACAACAACTACAAATAGGAAAATTATAGCTACCACCATGATTTTTCCTGTTATTTCAATTGTATCAGAATCACCTAATGTGTTACTTGATGTTGCAGTTGCACCCATTATTGCTTTAGCTTTTAACTTGTAAAATTTTTTGTAAAGGTTGAAACTTTTTGCTTCAGCTGCAAAATTAAGAACACCCCAATTGAATTTAAACAAGAATGGACAAAACCCAGATGGAAAATCAGTATAAAGTTTCTGAATTTTGAAGAGAAATTAAGAATGGGAAAATTTGAGATTGGATTGTGAATTGGGTTAGGGGATTTTGGTACATAAAAAGAGAAAGGTGAAAGGAATAAGAGGAAGAAGGTTAAACCTCTACGAAGTTGGACTAAAGACTTGGACTTTTGTTTAAACAAAGTGATCGCATTGGAGTCAATGGTCAAAGACTTATTGGAAACAAATTACTACAATACATACATGGAAATAAAAAGGTGGCTACTTGGAAAGTGTATTATGCCGTGGATATTAGTCTAATAAAAGGCGGCTAGCTATATCTAATTTTTTTTTAATTTAAAAATGTTGATATTATTAAATTAAATATATATTTATATTTAAATTTTTAATATTATTTTTAATAATAATAATAAATATTAATTTGATGGTAACATAGCATATCGATGAGCATTATAAGAGAATCAAAGAAGGACAAAGTAGATATTCAATTTTGTGTTGGATAGACATATGATAAGAAAATATATACCATATATTATTTTATTACATATTTTAGATAAAATAAATAATAATATGATTCATTTTACATGTTAATGATAAAAATACTGTTTTGAAAAATTAAATTTTGACAATAAATAAATAAATATTCATAATTTAATAATTTAAATGATAATTTTATTTTTAATTTTAATAGATTTTTCATTTTTTAGATGATATAAAATGAGAAAGTTACCTTTGTGATAAAATTATTGATCATTTTTTAAAATTAATTATTAATATTTATATTTATAATATAATATCAATTTTGTTTTTAATATATATATATATATATATGGAAAAAAACAACATTTTGACTTTAAGTATTTGAATGCAACTTTCAAAAAAATTCAAAAGAATATTTCTATATTTGTATTCTTAACAAGTGTGAGGGTACTTGTTAGCATTTGCCTTTACAAATTATATTTTTCTAAAGGTATATATCAACCGAAAAGCGCATGCTTGTATCATGTACAACTTTTTGAATTCAAATGTACATTAATTCCAATGCATATTAATGATCAATACATTATACATGTTTTCTTTTTCAATATATATCTCTACATATCTCACTATGGAGATAAATTAATTTATTTCTATGTTTTCTATTCCAATTTCAAATACATGTTTTCGTGTTCAATGTATCTTTGAATATATCACAATGGGAAAATATTAATTATTTTTCATATTTTTAATGTATTGTTCTTTAGTCTAATTGTAATACATTTTTTTTAATATATCTCTGCACAATTGAGTATAAGGATACATCAATAATTTTTCATTTTTCCAATGCATTGTCATTTTTTCTAATTCCAATGTATTTTTTTATTTCCAATGTATCTCCCACATCTCACTATAGAAATATATTAATTTATTTTTATATTTCCAATGTATTTTGGGGTTTGTTACTTCAAATCCTATTTGATTAATAAGAGGTAATAGTAAAAGGAATGTTCACACATGAGATTTGTATGGTTGTGAGAGACCACAAATAAAGAGGGATTCCATTCATGGTGGATGTTGATGGTCGCAAAATATGAACATTGCTTGAGAAGATAGCCATGACTTCCGACAACACTTGACAATGAGAAATGAGTGCTAGCGCGACAATGGGGGTGGTTTTCTAACTCATCGCTTTACCCATCATAAGATTTTTTTTAAAGTGACAGGATCAATTGATGAAATTAACTTATATCATAACATATTGGTTTATCAAACGTTACATTGAGACATGATATAATAGTTTATCATATGTTGTCTTTTATCGTTATTATCAAATGAGGCCTCAAAGTCTAGTGACATGATTGTCCTCAATTCAATAAAAATAAAGAGAAAAGAACATTGGTTGACTTTAAAGACCTAATATTATTATTTTTGTTCTGAAAGAGACTAATGATGAAAATCACATGCACTAATTGTGGAGTATTAACTTTTATTTTAAATAATGTTATTTGATGAATCAATATTGATTAAATGAATGTTTCACTTGTAACATATTAAAACAATAATGACTCTTGTAGTTTATTCTAAAAGAAGTATTTTAGTCTTATATATTATTATGTTAGGCGGTTTTCTATTGCTAATATGAAAATTAATGATTCTAAACTAAAAAAGCAAACAACAAAAGAGTACAAAATTAAAAAGATTATTTCCCACTCTAAAGCTTCGCACTTCAAAATTTCTAACTTTCAAACTCCACTTTTGTCCTTTTTTCTACTACTCCAAGACACTTCACGGAATCTTTGCACCTTTATTTTGGTAATTATACTTGTCGGTAATGAAAGTGACTTAATCTCCCATCTTGACCCGTCTAATGAATATACAGACAATTAAAAGACTTGATTTAAGATTGTTTAACGTAGAAAATGGGTTGAAAGAGAAACAAAAACTAACTAATCCTATCTAAGAGAGATAATAATGCATTGGATTATCACAAGTTGCTTGCTAATTGTGCTTAATACAATTGCGGTATTCCCCCGGTATGCTACACCTTACCCAATTTGTTGACCTTTGAGCTTAAAATATTTTACCCTACTTTTAGATAATATTGGATTAATATAATATCTCTTGCAATTTGTGATTTGCATGCATCCAACTCTTGAAAGTAATTGGATAAAAAATAATCATGAAAGTAATTACAATTGGAGGTGACCAAATTACACTATGCACACGATACTCACTTATAGGAAAAGTTGCCATTTTTAAGTTGTAATTTTTGTATAAATGATTTTTTATCCTAATTTAAAATGATTTTTTACCCTAATTTAAAATGTTTTTTTTAATATTACAATTTTTTAGATGGTGTATTTAAAAAGGTAATATTTAAAAAGTACATTAATAAATAAGTCGATTTATGTTGATAATTTTTTTATGTTATTCTTCTTATAATTAGAGGCCGTTAGAGAGTATTATTTTTTAATTGTAAGGGATAAGTTATTTTCGCCATTTGAAAGTCATAAAAAGTTTGAATGGACATAAAAGTCAAATCTATAATATTTTAAAGCGAAAAAAAATAATATTTTAAAAATTAGTAAAAATGTTGTATTAATAGTTAACTAATTAAAGTTATTTAATAGTTTAAAATATGAATTTAATTTATATACTTTACAATTAGCGTTGATGCAAACATTCATGTGTCTATCGATCTATTTTTTTATAATGTTATTTATGTTGAACAAAAAAAAAATATGTTAATCATGAATCATAGCTTTTAATTTTTAATCTTTTTCTCTTCAATCATTTACCATTTCTCTTTTTTTTTTTTGTCTGTTGCGCATTGATATTTTGTTTCTTTGGTGGTTATTATTATGTGAGAAGTTATAAAAAATTGTAAGGGTATTTCTGGAAAAAAAATGGGTTATAACAAATCTCTTTATCTCTTTTATTATAGGTATAGATAAAAAAATTGTCTATAGATAAGATGATTTGCTATCAGACACTCACACACAACTGTGAAGTCTCGGATTTAAACCTGAACATGATATCCAACCTAATGAAGTGAATATAATTGTCATAAGAAATAAGGGTTTGAATTGTGGCCCTTTAAAATTTGTACTTTAATAAAATTTGTACTTTAATATAATTTCTTAAGATAAAACTTGAGAGTGTTATATCATTATGATGACCCTACTTGTGTTTTGAGAAGGTTGAACAACATAATTATATTTCAAGTTGATAGTATTGTGATTCAGTGAAGTAACATAATAACAAAAGATAATGGTAAGAAAATCACACAAAAGAAATATCTTGGTTTGCCTAAGTGGGTTAATCCAGTCCTCACAACGTGTGAGATTTTCACTAGTAAGTTGATCAACCTCTCAACTTAATATTCTTCCTTTAGTCACACTTGACTATACACTTGTATTTTCTTAGCCTCAACAAACTTACACAAATTACTCGAGTTTTCTCTCAGGTAGACAAACTTGATGATATTTACAACAAATCACTCAATTTTTCTCTTAACTAGACAAATTTGATGATGTTTACAATAAGATGATAATGATGATTTGTCTTGGATATGATCACAACACTACTATTGAAATAGGTTGAACTAAGAACACACTCAAAAGTTTGATCCTAAAATCTATGAGAAAGAGTAGTAGTGTGTTTCTTGATAATTTAAGAGAACTTTGATAGTTTTGCACTTAAGAAAGTGAAATATGTTTGATTGTAGTCTCTTGGAGATTGCGTCTTGAAGCACCTTATATTTATAGACTTGGGAAAGCTCTTTTTTGTTGTAAAGGACACATATAACCATTGGGCACATGTCTCAAGGTGTTAGAGTATGTTGCTTAAACGTCCTTTGCAATCTAGGTAAACATCTTATTCTTTCCAGGTAATCATCCTCTTCTTTGAGGATGTTTATGATAATCCTCCGCTTTGTGTGAAGACGTCGTCATCAGTATGAGGACATCCTCTTATGTTATGAACATGATAAAGTAGATTGATCATCCTCTTTACAGCCTGAAACAACTTGTCATGAGTAGTAAAGTAGGATGTGTGAGCTTGCAATGAGTTGTTATTTGTATTTATAGTGCAGAATATTATCTTCTCAACGTCCTCATGTTTGAGTGTTCCCAACTCTGAAGAACATGCATGAATATGACTGGAAAACATAATCAAATCTTCATAAAGAGTATATCTGTCTTTGCACATGTGAACAACGTCAATTTGTCCTTTTCAAAATATTTCTTTTGTTTTATGTGCCATATGAGAATGTTCTGTTGTGTAATGACCCACATTCTTTTTATTTGAATAATAATAACAATATTTCTTTTGTCAATTACGTCTTGATTGTCATAAATGAATATCTTTAGTTTTTCAATTAATGAAACCAATGATGAATACTTCCAATTTTGAGGATGATGAATGTGCTCAGAGATGAGTATTTTTCAAAAAATTGTTTAAGTTTTACAAAAACTTATCTTATGATTAATACACTCAAAATCACATATTAGTTCACTTAATAAAATCAAAATGAATTAGATCTTTATCTAATTAAAATTTATTATCATTAAAACATCTTTATTAAGGGGTTTTGCATAAACAATTAACAATTTCGGCATTTATTAGTTGAGCCAAGACTTAAGGACTAAAGAGCTTTTACATTGTCAATTAATCACAACTTTTAGGTCATTAAAAACGTTTGACTATCACAATAATTATTTCTGATTAAAATCAAACACGTGATTGATTGTGATATGTTGATAATGTCATTTATTTTACACTAATAGTGCATAAAAATGATTATGTTTCCTAAATTGTCCTTCCTTTCTTAAGTTGGTGAAAATAAATATGCATATTTGAAAGGAAAAAAGAAAAAGAATAAATAGAGTCACTTGAAAACATATAGAGAAATACTAGCAACACACTATCTAACACACTTTATTTGATTGGTTAAAATTTACATAGGTTCCACCAAAATATGTGGGTCTCATATAAACTTGTGTTGGGAAAAGAAATAAACATAGAGAAATTAAATAACAATCTCCAAAAATGAACAAAAAAATAATATTATGTTAAAATTATTACAAAACATAAATTTCTCTAATTTTTCTCATGGCCCCATTACACTCACAACCTTCAAAGTAAATATTTAAATTACATCTCACAACACTCTAACATGAGGGCAGAAGAGGAAAAAAAAATCAGAAACAAGGTTAAAATGTTTTTGACCGATATAAATTGTAGTAAAAAACTATAGCAATATATATAGTCATGAGCTCCCTCTTCCTTTACAATTCCAAGCAATGTGAGACTTTTTCAAATCCTCAATTTCAATCAAACCTAACAATCTCCACCTTAATTAAAATTGGTGCATCTTCAACTTTCATTATCTTCACCGACAATCATAGCTCAAAAGAACTATCATATTCTATCATAAAAAGTATATTTCACTTGAAGCTAAACCATCTCAAGAATTTCTACTTGAAACTAAACCATTCAGAATTTCTTCTACATGCCGAAACCAAGCTGAAAAATTTATTGTGCAACTTCCATATCAGCATTCTCGTGAAGTTCTTCAACAACTGACATAATTTCACAGCACACCTTACATCAATGTCAACAAATATTGATGTGCAAATCAATACCTTATGTAATCATGATTGTATTAACAAATCTTTGACTTGAATTTTACACAAGGAAAAATTGATCGATTCATTCATCAAACTTCTCTATGCCAAAATTCTTAGCGGAGCTTGATAAACGGTAACCGTGCATCAGGTAGATTATCAGGAACGAGATGTGAGTCACCAAATACCACTTAATAACATTTCTTTTTCGATGTGGAAGATCAGACAAAGTTGTAACCACAGAACATACTAAGAACATTATTTCCTTGGACTGAACCAAAAGTTCTCATGCCAGATGTTGGAAAAATAAACAACCATAAAGAAATTAAATAACATTAAAAAATACTAACAAAAAAAGTACGTGGAAACTCAAAAGTCGACTATTGTCTAATGACAAAAAAAAAAATAACTCTATGTGAAAATTATTATGACACATAGACTTCTCTAGTACTCCCTGTGGCCCCAGTACATTCACACTCTCCGAAACAAATATTTGAATTTCATCTCAGAACACTCTAACACAAGAGTAGAAGAGAAAAAATAATAATAAATACAAGCGTAAATTGTTTCTAACTGATGTGAGTACTAGAAAACTAGAGTTATATGTAATCTTGAACTTCCTCTTTCTTTATAATTTCAAACAATGTAAGACTTTTTCAAATCCTCAATTTCAATGAATAAGTCTCATCTCTAAAACTTAATCTTTGGTGGATGAATTGGAAGAAAAGATACATGAGTGGGGGCTTGCGATTAGTTTTTCTAGGTACCTCACTATTGATTAAGAAAGTATTTGTAAAATTAAGGTTATTATTAAATACTTTAAAATCATGTATTTCTTTTTTTCGAAAACGCTGAAATTACATAATGGTTATTCAAAGTATAAGGCATATTAAGAATAAACAAAAAGGTTATATAAAGTGTTGAACGACTAAAAACTTAAGTAAAAATATTGAATTTTATTGGTAAATTAATTGTGTATTTCAAATGTATTTGTAAAGATTTACTTGCATATAAAAAAATCCGCATAAAAAATACCTGCAAATTTACATGAGTATTTTTATTTGAGGATTTAATTGTAAAATGTGCTTGTTCATATTTATCAAATTACGATCTTGTTAATAAGTGACTTAAGCTCATAGCCTTTAGAGCGCTTCTTATCATTTGTTATCAATTATCTACAAAATTTTCTAAATACCCCAATTTCCAAGTCCAACAAAAATGATAGCTGCAAAATTTTCTGCATTTGTTGCAAAATGTACCGTAAGAAATAAGCTTATTACAAAAGCTTTGTCCTAGACAAAATAATCTGCCGAAAAATTTATACAAAATAAGCAAATAAGTTTCCCTTATGAGTTCAATCTGATATAAGGATTTGAAGGTTTGATTAATGTTGTTGTACTCAAATTTTATAGAAATTTAAATATTGTATATGAGTATTATTTTATTTGAAGAAAATATGATTATATTTGAATGCAGTATGAAATCAACTGCAGACAATTATATATATCACGGAGATTTTCTTCATAATTTGATAATAATTTATTGAAGGACGTAGTAATGAGAGAGAGAGAGAGATAAACCAAAGAAAAAATTATATATAGTAACACGCATGCACGAATAGGAATTCTATATAGTGTGTTGTCCAATAATGCATGCCAATAATGTTGATATTAAAAAACAAACAAAACAAAAAGTTGTTGGAAAAAATTAAAAAACTTGAATCCCGGTTCTTTAGTTCAAATATTGGTTGTTACGAGACATTACAAAACACGATGCACATAATTAAAAAGTCCAAGAAGAATATTATGTATTAGTTACATTCTTTATTTCATAATGTACATTGTAGCACTTGTAAATGATCCAAGTGTAACATAATTATAAATGATCTTATATTTAGAAACAATTTATCTTCGGTTATTGTTATAGTGTGTTGTTGTCTTTGATTCTTTCAAGTTCTTACTTTCTCAAATATAGTCAGTATATTTTTCTGAACAAAGCAAGTGTAAGGATCAAATGCTATTATAGGCTCGATTCTACAATTAAAAGCCATTGCCACCCATATAATGGCCATTAAAGACCATTAAATTTGAGAGTATTACTACCATATAATGGTCATTGAAGACCCTTAAACTTAAGACCATTCATCAACCAACTTCCATAACCTATAAACAACTAACTAGTGAATTTTTATGGTTAATCAATTTTAATATTAAACTCATATATTATTAACATATGTCGATGTAATATTTATTTTATTGGGTACTTTTAGTAATTGCTTATTTGTTCCCAGAGGTCAAAAGTATAATATATTTCATTATATGGGTTGAGTTAGATATAACACAAATTTTAAAGTGATATAAGAGTGTATTTCAAATTTGTTAGAGTACCTGTTATCATATCAATTGAGTTAAGTTCCAGATATTTAACATTGAGTATAAAGAGTGTGTTGACAGTCTCATATCAGATGAGATATGACATGAAAATGTGTTTATATAAAAAAACGTCTCTTATTTTATAAATGAATTTTATAAGTATGTGTGGTATGCTCAAAATTCTAAGAATATCAACAAATGTTGCCTCATTAAAGTGTAAATTTTATGTCGTCGGTGTTCTCATGAACCGTTGATGATTCATGTATAATTAATTTTAATTGCATAATTAAAATAGAATGAATTTCACCATCTATAATTAATAGAGTAATTCATGTATGATTAATTATAATTGCATATAGATAAAGATAGGTAGATAAATTTTAATTTTAAAATTTACCAATTTATTGTCTATGTGATAATTGTATTATTGTTCTAGAGTTGTCACATATGTCATGTATTGGTGTAGAATGCTTTCAATGTAAATTCAATTCCAATTATATATAATTTTAAAGGGTTAAATATATTTTTAGTTTTTATAAAATTTTAATATTTTAGTTTTAGTTGCTATAAAATAAAAATATAATTTTTAGTCTTTATAAAATTATTATGTATGTAGTTTTAGTTTCTAATGGAACATCAACATATATTTTTGAATGATTTTTTATGGTCATGTTTACAATATTATAAAAAGTTTCTCCCTAAAAAATGAGCTCAAAATTTGATTATGGCGTACATATTTTCGTCACTTTTAACTTGAGATTTTTATATTTAAAAAATTTATATTTGATTCATCTCAAGTTAAAAAATTCTAATTTTTTGTGGAAGAACTTTTTATAATGTTTTAAACATGCTAGCAAAAAATCATTCAAAAAATTTCACGTTGAAGAACAATTAAAATGTTTCATTTCAGCAAAAATTAAAACTACATGACGAATAATTTTGTATGGATTAAAGTAATATTTTTATTTTATAGAGACTAAAATTGAAAAGATGAAATTTCATAGGAACTAAAAACATGTTTAACCCTAGTAAAAACATATTCTTCATTCGACCTTAATTATAAGTAAAAATACCTAATTTCACATTTATTAAAAAATTTATTTAAGTTTATTTAAATTTCTTGATTTTATGTAAAAAAATACAATTACTAACTTACCCTTAATTGTTATAGTAATCTTTTTTTTTATTTTGGGTACAACGAGAGGGTGATGGCCCAAAAAGAAAGAAACATTACAAAATTAGGCGAACATTCTAAAGCATGCAAACTTCAGAGATGTCATCAAAAATAATTTGACAAAAATCACTAGGAGGATTCTCCATAATAAAACAAGCAGACAAATCTAAATAAAAGTTAGAGGAGGTGAGTTAGCCAGTACATTTGTTTTCCTACCCTCTAGGTATGGAGAGCCTGAACATGTCCATCATGATTCAAAAGCTTGCGAATGTGTTGCACTAAGATGGGAACATTCACACTAAATTTGCAATTGTGTGTAACCATATATATAAGGACTTTAGAGACGTTTTCCACAGTGAGTTGCAAAACACATTTCTCCAAGCCATCTCCAACCCAAGATATATATCCCATATCTCAACTTGAAGAGTGTCACAAGCTCCAATCTTCTTACTATAGCTCTTGATCCATCTCTCTTATGAGTTACGAAGAAGGCCACCATAACTTGATGCTTCTATGTTCCTTTGACAGACGCCATCACAATTAAGCTTTAACTAGCCAACTTAGGGCTTCCTCCAACCAATATAGATTGTGATAAAGGATATTAGAAATGTAACCATCAATTTGTTTAGTGAAGTTCTAAATTATTGCCACGGGACTATGAGATGGTTTGAAATTTGCCTCGAAGATGACTTTGTTTCGCCAATTCCACAAGGACCAGCAGGTCGTCATGAACGTTGTCTTCCAACTCTCTATAGTGGTTCCATTTCTTTTTTATTGAGATTGTTGAAAATCCAGTTCTTGCAATCAAAGTGAAGAAGTTAGTAATGAATTTTGAAGGTATAGTAGGAATCCATACCTAAGTGACGTGTACACAGTCACGCAAAACGTAAATAGTTGTCTCATCATCTTTCCCACAACTCAAGAAAATGGGAGATATACCTACACCCCATTTGCTTCTTCGAGAATCATTGAGAATTCGCTCCTAAGCAGCCAACCACATAAAAGTTTGTATCCAACAGGCCCTCTCCAAGACCACAAAGAGTTCCTTATTGCACTATGTAAGCACTCTGAATAGTAAAGTCATTATAAGAAATACCACCTCAGTCCAAAGTATTAAGACTATCAGCGTCAGTAAGGGAAGGTAAGGCTTGAATATGGTTTACAATGTCAACATGTAAATTATCATACAAGAACCTCAAGTCTCATTCTCCGTTAGCATTCAACAAATCTTGCACAACAAGAGTAATGTCGACCAAGGACATGGTTGCATTAGAGAAAAGAGCACTTTTGCTCAAGACCCACTTATTTAACTAGAAGTTGGTAAGTTGACCATCTCCAATTTGCCAGGCTATTTGGTACTAATAATCACTTCTCACCTCTGCTAAGGCTTTCCATAAAGAAGGGTCATAAAGTTGTGAATTACACGTGACTTTGAAATTGCGAATTCTACCTTACTTGCTTATTAGAAGTTTATAGTAAAGATTATTTGAATTACTCATAATACTTAAGGTATTTTCACGAGGAATGCTTTATTCATGTAGTGAGATATTTTACAATTTTAGTAATCTATTACAATATTAAAAAATTAATGCAAATGCAATTTTTGAACAATGTCATTAGATATGAATGAATTAATTAAATTCAGATCATGTTCGAGTTCAACAATTACAAATAGATGTACTTTTTCCATAAGAGGAAGTACACTTTATTCAAATTGCACCCTAAACCTTGTTTTGGATAACACACAATTTTCAAGCAATAGCTAGCAAAGGATAAGGTTATAAGCATGTGAACATAGGTTTTGGCACATCGCATGATTGAACATTTCTATTCTTATTCTTATTCTTACCGTGAATTCATAAACGTGTTGGTAAAACACGACACAATGATGTGCAATTGTCGGAGGGGAACTATACACAACATTGAATTGAATTATGACAAAATAGTATATAGTAATAATTGTAGTATGGAAATGACTAGTTTTTGGGTAGGTATCGTAGGACCTGTCCCTATAAACAAAATAACTTTCATTTTTTTACGTATAAGTTGAAACAAAATAATTGTAGTTACACACGCATGCAATTTTAATACAAATGATTATTCAACATAAAATTTGATGACGCATATGTCTTTTAATTATTGTATGTATTTCTTAAATGAAGGTAAATTGTAAACATAAAATGTACTAAGACCAACAAACATATATATTATTTGAATTTTGATATCTCATATTTAAGTGGATTAACACGGTATATAGTTTAGATCAAAATTTAAAATTATTTAAAATTTTAATAATTATTAGTGTTGTTTGAAAATAGAAATTTATCTTTATGATTGAGACGATAATTTAATTAATATCGATTTGACGAGTTTAATTTTAAATAACACATTCTTATTTACTTTTATTTTTATTAAATAAATATTTAATCAAATAATTTTTTAAAATCAAGAATGGCCATTAATTTCTATTAAACAATATCTATCTTCCATTAGAATTTTGAAAAGTTTATAAATGAGGCCACGAGATACCACTTTGACAAATAGTACCCCTTAAAATTTGTCTCAAATAGCAAAATTGATGTGTATCCATATTATTTATTGAGCATTTTTCTGGTGAATTTATTGAGTACCTAACTACTCATACCTACGTAACAATATGAATCACATATGAATCATTATTAAGCAACAAATATCCTTTCTCTTTTTACAAACCGACATTAGTATAATGAGCAATAAAGCAACAAACATGACCACCATTATTAAATAAATTAACTTGTAAAAACAAAATGAGGCTAAGTATAGAAAGAAACAAATAAAGCAACTTACAACTACCCATCAAAGGTATTATATTCAATTAGTTTTGTAGGTAAATTATATCTATATCTTCTAGAGTATGTTTTACCATTTCCCATAAGCACACATAAACATTAGTACATTAATTCAGCAACATCTCCCACAATAAGCTATATATAAATAGCATCATTTCAACAATTCCAATTTTTTTTCCCCTGAATCCTCACAGCTATAACTATTATCTATTAGATTAACCACAATAAGCTATCAATGATTTTCTACTGTCCCAAATGTTGTGTTTTTTTACAAAATTAGTCCTTAGAAAAAATGGTAATTCCATAAATTCATTCTCAATCAAAATTTTAGTTCCTAACAATAGTAGCTAATCTAATATTGAAATCCTCTTCTGCAGTCAGAGGTAGTTGTTAGATTTACTAAACAATGATCTTTGTCTGCAGAATTATCCTCGAAACTCAAATTTGAACCAAAGTACATAAATAAATAAAAGGAAGAAACACTCAAAACATTAACAATTGGGGCAAGAATTAGACTAATTTTGATTTTACTATTGTGCTTATGTTACATAATCTAAATACAAAAAATATGTGAAAAATTGAAAATAAAGAAACATCAATGAACAACAGGAAAACTCTCAGTGATACTAGATGGAAGAATCATATAAAGAATAGCTACAATTACATCAGAAAAACTTTGTATAAGGTCAACCACAGATTCTCCAAAGGGTTTCACCTGTTTTTGTTGATTTTGATTCACATGGTCACTGATTTTGCTTCTACAAAGAGGACATGTTGTGTGATTCTTCAACCAAACACCAATACAATCAGCATGATATCTATGTTTACACAAGGGTAGTGACATAACTTTTTCCCCTTTACACATTTGGCTTAAACAAACTGAACAACAATCATTTTCACTTTGGTCTATGTCTTTAACTGCATAGCCATAGTATTTCTTGTAAAGTTTTTGTAGCCTCTTCATCATGTTTTGTTGAAATGAATTACCAATAACAATAATTATTGTGTTGTTGTTGTCGTCCTCATGTTACTTTGTGGAGTTTAGACAAATTCCAAAAGATATGGAGAGATCTAAAATTGGCCACCATTTACTTATATAAATAAATTTACCAATCAAGCCTTATATAGGCCCCAATTGGGTATTTCTTTTTCAATTTAAAAACAATATTAATTTATTTAAATTCATAAAATACTTAAAATAAAATAAAAAAAAGTGAATCTGCAAATAAATTTGACAACTTTAATATTGATAAAGATAAATTCGTTGAATGAATTTGTAAAAAAAAAAAATAACACTACATTAATTAAAATAATTCTACACTAAAATGACGAATAAAACGATGTTTTTATAAAAATTACAGACAAAAATCACTTAATTTAGTAATAAAAAATAAAAACGATTTAAATGGGCCTACAGATAGTTAGGCATAGAGGATGTGTTGGGCTGCTGTCAATTGGAATGCTGACTCGAAAATTTGTAGTGATAATCATGAAATCAAATATACCTGGTGTAGTTGTGTATGTATCATGAGATTTTTGTGTAAGTAGTTGGATGATTGTTATAAACTTTTAGGTGTTGACTCTAATTTCTATTGATATAAAAATTGATACTTTGAATTATATAAATTCTTGGGTGAAAGTTCTTTGGTCAATAAGATATTAATTTATACCGTTCTACATGAAGTACTCAATTTATATATATACATTTATGATATTAATTCATATGTTGCTAATGTGACAATAAATATTAAGTTATAGTATTACATATTTTGTTTAGATTTAAAGTTTATTGAAATTAGACATAAAAAAAATTATTGAAATTGAATTGAATTTTTGTACATTGAATTCGTCTTTTGCTTTTTAAAGGATTGCTATGTATCAATGGATCTGAAAGTACCTCAGCTGAAGTTTATAATTAAATATAAATAAATTGTTCATATGCCATTAGGCTATGAATTGTCCTAAGTTATGACAGCCAAGTTGTATCATTAAAGTAATTCAGAAATGAATAAATTTCTTCAAAGTTATATATTATAGAGTCCACTTAATTAAAGTATTAAACTACCTGTAATCAATTGCACCCTTGGAGATGTTTTTGTTTTTTTTAAGCAATATTTGATGTACGATTGATTTCTCTATTATTATCACTTTGTATTTAGTCCAAAGATTGTTTCATTCTGTCTTTGATCTATCTTCAAATTTGAGCTGCTTGGATTAGAAGAACACAGAACTTCTCGAAACATTTAATATATGTTTTTGGTTCCGTGACTTAATAATAATAATAATAAAGTAAGAATGATCAAAGTCGTTATTGGTGGGGATGATGTCAAGTTGAAATTTCTAACAATAACTTGGAAATTTCTATTTCTTTTTCTTTTATGATTTTTTTTCCATTACTAATAATTAATTACAGGATAGATACGACTCTCATTATATTTTATACGGTATTATATTTGTATTTTATTTTGTGTCAAATTTTATCTTCCAATAACGTTACTCTATGTGATATTAGTCTATTCAAAAGTTTATTTCATATTAATGTCTTGAAATAAGAAATTTAAGAGATTGTTTATTTTGTGAAAATATTTTCTATTTTTATTTTCTAAAATTTGAGCTAATTTTTTACTCATTGTAAATGATGTAAGAGACTATTGATATAAACAATTGTCTATATTTATAGAAACGATAAAAACGTCAAAAATTATTTTTAGTATTTTTAGAAATATTTCTTCATTAATTAACATATTAAAAAAATGATTATAAATGAAAGAGACAAACTCTAGATTACAAATGTCATTTTCTTTGTAAAATAGAGGATTAAGACAAAAAATAATACTAATTTTACGGAAGATGAGCGTCATTTTTGCTTATTTCCCGTAAATTAAAAATAGACTATAAATAACATGGAGAATATTATTTTATCAAATTATTTTATTAATAATTTGTGTGTTTTTCTTTGTCATAAATATAAAGTAAAAGAAATAATATTTTAAAGGCTAAATAGCACCCGTGGTCACTTAACTTAATTTCAGTTAACGTTTTAGTCCTTTATCTTCTTTTTTTTTCCCGATTTGGTCCTTTATTTTAAATTTAAGTGATAATTTGATCTTTTATGTTTTAAAATGTCAACAATATTATCCTTTTTTTTTACAATAAATTAAAAAATTCATCAAAATTTTTAACCAAAACCAATAAAATTAATTATATTCTTTAATATAATACAAATTTTATCAAATTTGTAACTCAAATTTTCAAATAAACTCATATTTTCATTTTTTATTTGATGTTGTTAGAGATGAAATTTTAAAAATCAAATAAAGAATAAAAATATGAGTTTATTTGAATATTTAAGTTATGAATTTGATGAAATTTGTATTATATTAAAGAATATAATTAATTTTATGGGTTTTGGTTGAAAATTTTGATGAATTTTTGTAAAAAAAAGGATAATATTGTTAACATTTTAAAACATAAAAGATTAAATTGTCACTTAAAATTAAAATAAATGACCAAATCGGGAAAAAAAAAAGATAAAGGACTAAAACATTAATTGAAATTAAGTTAAGGGACCACGAGTGCTATTTAGCCTATTTTAAAAATATACACATAATATTAATTAGATAATATAATTGAAAAATAATGATTAAAATTAAAAGAAGTTAATTGTTTAGATGGTATATAAAGATTAAGAGCTACTAATAACTATAAAAAATAAAAAATATATAAAACAAGTTTTATCTTTTTAAGTTTTTAAAATATATTTTGAAAAAAACTTTATCAAACTATCATATTCTCTTCTGCAAAACAGTTTTTAAAATTGAGTTTACCAAATACATTTGTTTCATTTTCTTTTTGGAACCAATTTGTTAAAATTTATTTAGAAAATACAATTTAAAAACCAAAAAACAAAACACTTTCAAACAAACTAGTTTGAGGACTTTCTGGACTTGATTGTTGTGACTTGACAAAAAATTGTACGGAGGATTAAACATTATGTATGAGTGTAATAATCCAACAAATTGAGTGTATGAATAGTCACATATCTAAAGTATTTATGCACATAAAATTCTAGTAACAATAATAGAATTCCTTTTAAAAAATTAAGTAACAATAATAGAATTATCATCAATTTATGATAAAAAAAATTAAAAATTGAGATGACATATACTCAAGTTTTCTTTGATGAATCTAGCGTTTTTTTTAAGTAACAATAATAGAATTATCATCAATTTATGATAAAAAAAATTAAAAATTGAGATGACATATACTCAAGTTTTCTTTGATGAATCTAGCGTCATGTTATTGAAATATAAAATTTGACACAAAATAGAATACAAATACAATACCGTAAGTCATATTTTAAAAAGGCGAGTTCTAAAAATTAAGCCGATGAAAGATAATATTCCGAGCTTATATTATTGATTTTTTTATCATACCACACTTGAGTCTTGTCGAATTTAACTCAATCTAACTTATTTTCTCCGTTAACTTATAATTTTTTTTTTTAATACTCACTTGTAAATAAAAGACTCTACTAGTTGAGTGTTAGTATGTCATCCTAAAACTTTTTTGAAAAATAAAAGGTTAAATTACTCTTAGTCCCTTAATTTATTATTTGATTTCACTTTAATCTTTTAATTATTTTTCGTTCTATTTTAGTCTCTTACCTATAATTATGTAAATTAATTGGTCATTTTCGTTATTTCAAATATACAACTTTCAAATTCATAACTTACAAATTCAAATCCAACCTTTCAAACTCAAAACAATGAAGATTGAAAAATCTCCAAACTCATTCTTCTTCCATAACCTTCATACTTATCTTCTTCATCTCATGTATCTTTTGCAGATTGGACAATGAATTGAGTAATGTTCTAACTCATAACAAAAAATAATGTTAAAAATAAAGAAAAAAAGTCAATACCAAATAATTTAATCATTTAATAAAAAAAATTTGAATTTCAAATCCATATATCTCTTTCAATTAGGGCTAAACAAGCCAAATCCAACCAACCGTAACCGATTGACCCACACACAGAAAAGGGAAACGGGCAGCTCAAACTGGGTCAGCGGGTTGTTAAATTGGATATGTATGGGTGTAGGCAGCTCAAACCGCAGCTGCCGCTGATCCTCTCTCACTCTCGTAAGTTCACTTTTCTCTTTCTCAATGCCTCACTTCTCTCGTTCTCAGATCTCTATGACTCTTGAGTCTTGTCGAGTTTAACTCGATCTAACTTATTTTATGACCGAAAAGTCTTCACAGTCCATAATAAATTTAACCAAGTTAATCCGAATCTGACTAGTTGTCAAGTCCTACCTTCAATAATGAACTCATAATTGTTCAAAATCATAACTTTTAAATTCAAATCCAAACTAACCTTTAACTCCACCAATCTACTTAGATCTACCACAACTGCACCAATCCTCTCACCCTCTCACATATTTGTATTTCACACCTTCACCATTCACAACTATTTTTCAGTTTTAGTTTAGAACTAGTCGACCTATCTACCCAAATCAATTCCGTTTGTTCCATTCATAACAACATCTTTATGTTTTTTTTTCATTTTTCTGCATTGACAATGGTGGAAGTACAAACATGACAATTAGAAGAATGAGTTTGAATTTTTGTTTCTGTTTTTTATGAGTCCGAAAGTTTATGGATTTGAAAGATTATGAGTTTGAAGGTTAAATGTTTGATTTGAAGTTTTTCTAGGTTAGATAGAAGGAAATGAAGGTAATGAATTTGAAAGATCAAGAGTTTGAAAATAAATGTTTGAGTTTGAATATGAGTGAGATGACACGTTTTCAAAAATTAATGTTTTTTTTTTATTAAAAATAATAAAAATGATCAATTTAACTAACAAAATATTGTTAAGAAACTACAATTAAAATAATTTAAAGATTAAAGTGAAGAAAAAAATAATAAATTAAGAATTAAAAGAGTAATTTAACCAAAAAAAAATACAATCGTTTAAATATTATTTTTATGAACAACTTTACAACAATAATTTAAAGATAAAGAAATCATACATTGAATTAAAAAATAAAAACGAAATATTGTTGAAAGTAATAGTGTCCCAGCTAGAATAGAATTGCGGTAAAAAATGCAACATTAGTATGAGAACGTATTTTTTAGGAATGTTTTCAACAAACACATGAGTGATGCTAAAATTTGTTTCTCATTTGTGTTTTACAAATATTACGTTAATGCCATTAACGAAAATGCCTACTTTTCCGTGTCTTTTCATTTTTTTATCATTTCAAAACCAAAACAAAAAATTAAAAAGTAAAACATCTCATAACTAATTTACTTTTTTGGTTTTTAAAACGATAAATAGAAAACTGTTTTTAGAAAACTTTTCGTAAAATTAGACTATTAAACAAGTTTTAAAATTTTAAAACAATTTTTGAGAAGGAAATCAAAAAATTTAACAATAATTTTCTTCCAATAAAAAATTGAACAATAATTTTTGATGTTATGGAAGACTACCAATCTTTTAACTTTATTCAACTATAGTTGATTGATTTACAAATACATTAAATTAAATAAAATCTACTCTTACGAGTTCGTGTAAATTGGAATTAAAGGTCCATTCACACATAAGTGACTTCTTTTAAATTATTTAAATCTTCAAATATTTTTGAGCTTTATTCAACTATAATTGATTGATTTACAGATACATTAAATTAAATTAAATTAAATTCACTCTTATGAGTTCGTGTAAATTGGAACTAAAGGTCCATTCGCACATCACTGATTTCCTTTAAATTATTTAAATCTTCAAATATTTTCAAGCAATTATGGTTTTAAATAAGAACTATTAAAGAGAAATATTTTTCAAAATCAATTATTATATTAGAAGATATTGTCATCATTGGCATTAATGTTGACGCAATTTGTTCACATAGAAAATAATTATAAGTTAATGTCAAAATTTATAAATATAGTTATATGGAATACCACTTTTATATAAGTGGTTCATTGTAAATCAGTACTTAAAAATAATCGAAAATTCTAACTATAGTTAATGATATTATTCAGAAGTAATAGCTCACGACATTTGTCGTTTTTATGGATAAGATAGTGAAATTATTGATGTTATTTCAATACAAAATACTTATTTGTTTTCTTGTGGTTTAGTCGAACCAATATCATTTAAATCATTATCTCATTCGTAAAAATAAAGACGGTCATTAACTTTTTTTCCTAAGAGATGATATTTGTGATTATTATAATTTTAAACTTTTTTAAATAAGGATCCATAATAAATAAGTTGTGGTTCATATTATAATTTCCTCATAAACATTAAGAATAGTTAGACATGGCAAAAGGGCGGGACGAGAGCGGATTTTCCCTTCTCCATTCCGCACTTGACTAATCAGGGACCCACACCTGCTTTTAGCATATGTGAAATTTAGACTTCATCCCACCCGCAACTGATTTTGGGTTTTCATGCTCACACCCGCTCCCACTCATATATATAAATTTATAAATTTAAAAATTATATATATATTATAATTAATAATAAAATAATTATTATAAAACAATAATAAAATTAAAAACATATTTTTTATAGAGATGAGATTTTAATTTTTAATATTTAAAAAATATTAAGTATATTCAATATATGCATGTATAAAATTTAAAAATTACAATAATATTATTAGCGGAACGGGTTCAACTGTAAGGTTGGATATCAACACACCTGCACCCGTCCCTGCATCCGAATATTAATTTTGGGAAAAATTCATACCCACATTCAATCGAAGCGAGTTTCTCTCGTCTAAATCAAAACGATTTCAAGTAGATATTTGGATGTACGAATTAAGTTGTAGTCCCTAAGAAGAGTAATATATGTATATGATAATAGTTTTTAATGTTTTAACTTGATCAACTATCTGAATATAAAATTTAAAATATAACAAACTTTGCATCAAAATAAAAACTTTAAATAAACTATAAAATCAAATGGTACTTTTGTAATTAAAAACAAAAATCAAAACTGATTATTTTCTTGTTGACAAGGTGGAATTCGGGATCACGCATGGCGTGACACAACTGCCAACTTACCCAACCACTTTTCATAGAGGAAGTTTTTATTTTCGATCTTTTTTTAGCCGACAGGCGCTTTTTTCATTTTGCTTTGTATCATCTACCATTGACTAAAATATTGAAGGAGCCAAATGTTTTATTATTTTTGTTTATAACACACGTGAACTATTACACTATTACGTAACATGTCATAATCCAACAATGATTCAAAATACTGATACAAAATGTGATTAAAAAATAATTGACAAAAGAATTAATGTGTTTCAGAATATTTTTTCATAGATTAACAACAATTGTTTTTATACTATGGATTAGTCTCTCCTGTTTTTTGTGAGAGACCAAAATATCTTTTTATTCTACATATTATTTTATCATAGTACATTAAAATTAAGACAAAGTTTAAATTGAAACACGTTGATATATTCATTGTAATTTCAAATGATTTGTAAGCACTGGTTTGTAGTAGATTAATATGGCAACAATATGGTTTTTATTTTCTTCGTCCCCGCCCCAACTTCTAAGATAAAATGTGCACTTATTCATCGTTGGAGTTAAAATTTAGATCTTTATCTCAATTTCTAATAAAGTTCATTTTTCTCTGCCCAACTCCGTTCATATATATAAAATAATAAATTTAACAAACAGTGATTATAATTAATATGATAAAATAATATTGATTAAACAATAATAAGAATAAAAATACATTTTCTATAGGCATAATGTTAAAATTTTGAAATATGTAAAAAATATTAAAACATATTTACAGTTTAGGAAGTAGTTAGATGTTGTTCAGGAACATGACGACAAAGCTAGATAGAAATGTCCGTTGCACATTTGCAATTAGGGCATATCTGCTACTTTTAATCGGTACCATATATTTTTCACTTATAAAAAGCTCAACATATGTTGATGTTGTCTACAGAGTGCTTTATTGATTTGATGATGATGGAGGAGTGTGCATAGGGTATTGGCTATTGCTACACTTGCATTCTTATATGATCACTTGTTCAATGCAAGGTTATTTAAGACGAAGTAGGTGAGGAGATACACATCTCCAATTTAGGCAAATGTTATTTATCACATATGTAATTATTTTTATATTGTTTAATTGTAAATAATAATGACATGTGTTTTTTGGAAATCAGACATGGATCAAAGTGCATTTTTTTGAGATACCACTGCATACTGACGAGCCAAATTATGGTTAGAGGCTTCCACGTGTTGTTAGGTGGATTCCTTTTAGGGGGTATGACACCAATTAATCTACATCGCCAACATTTAGATCGGTTGCTAGCATATCAAGTTATTTTCATACAGCGAGTATAATCCATTGCATATGATCTTATGGTATTCTGGATGGAATAGATATGCTAGTGGATGGTGCACTCACATATGCTCCACCTTTGATGTTTCAACCTGACATGGATCTAACGTACATTTTGATAAGATTGCTAGTTAAGCAAGGCTTTCTATTAGGAAGGTGTATGAGAGAAGAAACCAAACTTAATTTCTAGGTTGTTAATTCTGTTAATTGCTGAGTTGTGTCAGCTGTAAATCCTAACTGATAAGTTAGGATGACTAGTATAAATAACAAAAGCTTAGTCTTCAGTTGGTAGGCAGTTAGAGAGCTAATTGGTTGGAACTGAATTGTAAGGGCAATTCAGTTGGCATCTCTGTAACTGCTACTCTATTCATTTTTCTCATTTTCAATAATACAATCTTGAGTTTTCTTCAGATTTACATTAACAGTACTAACACTGGTATCAGAGCACCGTTCTGGTGCCCTAATTTTGCTTCCTTATACTGCGCATTGCCTGAAGACAATAAGCATGGTGAGAGATTCGAGTGATTGGGAGCAGGAGCGCGAGGAATGGCGCACACGATTAGAGTTGGCAAAGGCGCGCACCAAACATACAGAGGATCAATTGGCTGCACTCGCGACCAAGATTGATTCCAACGGCGGCAGAATTGTTCGTGGGGAAGAAGCGGAGACCAACAATGTAAGGCCCTTAAATTTAAAATTTAATTATGGAATTAATATTAAGTGTATTTTGGGGATATTTGTATAATATTTAATATATGTATGTTTTGAGTGAATATATATATATATAAATATTTATTTTGGAAGGTGAATTAAGATTATTGGATGAAGAGTAAATTAATTTAATTACGAGTAATTAAATTATCGGACAGTTAATTAAGGGATTATCGGCTAATTTCGACGAAACCGGTTAAGTGCTGGAGGGTCCAACAATATTTTAATATTGTTTTTGATGAGGTGGCACCCACACATGCCTATATATAGGAGTGAGAAGGAAGGGCAAAGTCAGAACACCATTCCTCCTCCATACTGCATGAAACAGTAACTGTATTTTTCCCTTCTTCATCCCATTCTGAGTTCTGTTCGTTCAAAAAAAAAAAAGAGTTCCTCAAAAGTGATATTACTTGGAAATCCAAGCACCAAACCAGAAAATGTCCAGTACAAAAGTCGTTCCTCTCATCATTACGGAGCTAGAGAACTCACTTTCGTAGCGGCAAACGCGAGCGGGAGTTTTGCCGACTTTTGTCGCGAAAAACTGAATGAGAGCATAAACAAAACAGAGGTAAGGGGCACCTTCCACTTTCTAGTTGCATTTTAGGGCTGTAAATGCATGTTTGATGTGTGATCATATTTGAGTTTCCGTTTTGAAAAACGAATCTGTTATGCATGTTGTCATAAAATGTGAAAAATGCATTCTGTTTGTGTTTTAATAATCTGTGATGTTTGCTGTTCTGGTTGTTACTTCAATGCTGTTTTGTTAGTGTGGGAAAGCTGAAAAATGTTTTGCATGTTATTTTGAAGATGATCAAAATGCATGTTCATAAAACTGTTTTGTATGTTGTTTTGGGAATGCTCAAAATGCAAACGTTTGGAAATGCATGTTCTGTTTTTGAGTTTGATATTCTGTTTGAGGTGATTTAAGCAAAACTGTGATGTTGTTCTGGTATTGGTGATTCTGTTTCTAATATGGTGAAAAAGTATGGTGTTGATGATCCTGTTTTCTGTCATGTTGATGGTAATCTGGTGTTGCTGATGTTTTCAAAAGAAAAGGATTTAAAATGATGAAAATGATTTTCTGGAAAATCTATATTGATGAAAAATGTCTGAGTTTTGTGGCTTGCAAAAGAGTGGTAAAACTGTTTTGGAGTTGTTGGTTTTCCAAAGGAAAAAGTTTGAAAATGTGTTGAAGTCTCAAGAGAATTTCACTGAATTCGAAGGTGTATTCGAATACAGCATGAGTGTATTCGAATACAGCCTTCCAAGCTTCTGTTTTACTCAAGTTTTCAAACTTGTATTCGAATATGGGCCTCTGTATTCGAATACAGATGAAGGATTTTTGCTTCTGACTTAGCCTCTGTATTCGGCTACGACCCTGTCGTATTCGAATACAAGACTACAATTTTTGCCACTGTATTCGCATCTGTATTCGACTATGACAGTCTTGTATTGGAATACAGTATGCTGATTTTCACTAGTTTAGCTTATGTATTCGAATACAAGGGAGTTGTATTCGAATACAGATTCGTGTTTTTCCAGAAATTCAAGTTTTAGCTTCTGTATTCGAATACAAGGAAGCTGTATTCGAATACAGATTCGTGTGTTCCAGAAAATCAAGTTTTAAGTACTGTCATGTGAACTTTAAAGTGTTTGGGAAGGTTTGAAATGAGTTAAAGTGGAGTTTTTGAAATAGTTTTGAAGAGGAGATGATGTGGTTCTTGAAACCTTTAATGATGTTGGGAAAATGCTGAATATACACTGTTTTGTCTTCTGTATTCGAATACAAGTATGCTGTATTCGAATACAGAGTGTTGAAATTGCAGTTTCAGCTTCTGTATTCGAATACAAGGGATCTGTATTCAAATACAGATTCATGTTTTTCAGAAATCTAGAGTTTTAAACATTGTTTTATAAACTTTAAGTGTTGGGGAGCATTGAGATGGTTTGTGACAAATTAAAATGGAATTTTGTGATAATTTGAAGTGGTAATGATGAAGCTTTTGAGACCTCTACTGATGTTGTGAAAATACTGATTTTTGCACTGTGACAGCCTCTGTATTCGAATACAAGGAAGCTGTATTCGAATACAGAGTGTTGATTCTGCACTGTTTTGGTTTCTGTATTCGAATACAAGGAAGCTGTATTCGAATACAGATTCGTGTTTTTCCAGAAATCTCAGTTTTAAACATTGTTTTATGAATTAGGGGAACATTGGGAAGACTTATGATAATTAAGAATGGAGTTTGAGATAATGTGAAGTGGTAATGATGAGATGTTTGAATGTTTAATTATTGCTGTGATGATATTGAAATTATTTGTGTTGAGATATTTTGGGGAATGATGGAAAGGCTGAATTTTACTGATGTTGCATATTGTTTTCAGTGAAGAGAAAACATTGCATGTTCATGCACTGCATAGTCAGGTGGTACCCGCGATGGGCCACAGAGTAATGCGTAAATGTGCTTATCTGTTGAGCGATTGCACGAGTGCTGGTCTGTTGAGCGACTACACTGGTACTGGTCTGTTGAGCGACTGTACCCTGAAATGCGCAAAAACGTGCTGATCTGTTGAGCGATTGCCCGAGTGTTGGTCTGTTGAGCGTCTGTACTGGTACTGGTCTGTTGAGCGACTGTACCTTGGTATATATAAAACGTGCTGGTCTGTTGAGCGACTGCACTAGTGATGATCTATTGAGCGATTGCACCTTGGTCTTGAGGGCCGTTAAAGTCAAACATATTTAAATTGTGCTGGTCTGTGAGCGATTGCACCTTGGTAATTCCAAGAAGTTGAATACATGAGCATATACATATTGCATCGGGGTGATTGACCGGTGGGTCACATTTTGGATATATGTTGATGATTGTAAATTGATGTGTGTGAGTACTTTATAAAATCTGAATTTCTGATGAATGATTGTGATTGCTGAAGTGTTAGTTGTACTCACAACATGTTTTCCATATTAATTGGTTGTTGTTTGAAAAGGCATACATGTCATGAAATTTCAAAATGAGCATCCTTATTTATCATCATTGTTATATGATATGCCATGGATATGTTTGTTACTGTGATATAAATGCTATGTGTTAATTGTTAATTTCGGTCGGTGACCCTTTACTATTATTGTGGAAATTGGGCTTTGCCCTTAGATGCCCCCCAAACCCATGTCACCCGTGGGTCCCCAGACGACGGAAACGTCGCTCGATTTCATTGATCGTTCCGTGCCTACTGCTTGGGTATACGACCCCATCTCAAGCAGGGCCACGTACACGGGGAGATTGAAGAGGACCTATAGGACTAACGGAGTGGTGGACTATGTGGAGCACACCTATGCGAGGATTGACTTTCCTGTGCCTTCCAGTTTTGTATTGGAGGCGCACGGAATTTTTTATGATGCGGAAGAGCCAGCTGGAGGGGTTGAGACGGAGGCCACCGTAGGAGTGGTGACTGCTAACCCGGTGATTGGAGGGGCTGTACGTGTTTCCGAGGCGGAAGAAAAGAACAAAGGGCCGACGCCAGTAGCAGCTGATATTCCGGGTCCATCTAGGGTATTCGATGATTGTTATGAGATCCCGGCACTGCCGAAGTGACCTAGATTGTGCATTGATCTGACTTCGGAGGAGACTGATCCCTCTCTGTATGATGAGGAGGAGGATGTTACATCGAGGCGAGCGGCGGAGTCGGATGAGACTTGTATGGAATGCGGAGGAAATCCGTGCTACTGTAGCTTTAGTGCATGATCAGTTAGATTTGATGTATAGGATTTTGAGCTGGAAAATGTAATTTGTTTTATTTTGGAAATTATTGTACCACTTTTCCGCTAACCCATTCTGCACTCTGATATTTCCTTTTGGATTAAAATGACACTGATTTCTTTTGAAATGTATTAATATTTATTACTCCCAAAGTTAAGTACTTAGTGATATTATGATGAAGTTATTTAATTATGTTCATTGATGGAGTTACGACGTACTATTTTTATGAAATGAATTAATGAAAATTTTATTTTAATTCTTTTTGAGTTAATTCTAAAAGTTCTTTTATTTATTTTTTAAAAAAATACACTCGCGCTGTGTTTTAAACTCGGGGGGTTACAAACAACGGTGATGGTAGATCCATGGGTGACCACGTTGAGCTAGAGATCCCGATTTTCTCAGGCGACGATGCGTACGGTTGGATGTACCGTTTGGAATGATACATCGAGTTACGAAGCGTTCCTGAGGAGGGGGAGATGTGTGCCACTTTGGTGGCTATGGAGGGTAGAGCACTAAGCTGGTATCACTGGTGGGTTAGGTGCAATCTTGAACCAACTTGGGACGGGTTCAAGCTGACAGTGGTTCGCAGGTTTCAACCTTCAATGGTACAAAATCCCTTTGAGTTGTTGATGGCACTCAAACAAATAGGGACGGTGGTGGAATTTATGGGGAGTTTGAGAAATATGTTGGAGCTTTGAAGGCCATTGATCAAGAATTTGCACGAGGAGTTTTCATGAATGGCTTGAAAGAGGAAATCCAAGTGGAGGTAAAACTTTATGAATTAAAGTCTTTATCTGATTTAATTCAAAGTCTCTTATGATTGAGGAGAAGAATTTGGTTTGGACTAAGAAAGGAACCAACACTTTCACTAAGCCAACCACTATTTCTAAGGCTAGTTCTTACACTAAGATTGTGACAGTGGATACGAAGCCTTGGTTAGATAAGAAAACTGATGGTGGTACCTCTGCTACTAATCTGGTGAGTGTTCAGGCTAGGGAAGGGAATAAAACTAGGAGTGGTGATTTCAAATGTTTGTTCGGTGCTAAGATGAGAGACAAAAGGGAGAAGGAACTTTGTTTTAGATGTGATGAACCCTACCATAGAGAACATAAATGCAAGAATAAGCAGTTTCGTAATTTTAGAAGAAGATGAGGAAGAGGACAATGATGCTGAGTTTCATGAGGTAGAAAATTTCAATTCTCTACAATTGTCTCTTTGTTCAATGGTTGGGATGACTTCCACAAATTCTTGGAAGATACAAGGGGTAGTTCAGAACAATTTTGTTGTGGTACTCATAGATTGTGGAGATTCTCAAAGCTTCATTTCTCAGGAGGTAGTTCAAAAATTGAGCTTGATGGTGGAAGATACTATTTCTTACATTGTGGAATTGGGGGATGGTCATAGGGTGAAATGTAAGGGAAAGTGTCCCAAGTTGAGTTTGCATTTGCAAGGAATGGAGATTAAGCAAGACTTTTATTTGTTCACCCTGCAAGGGGTGGATTTGGTGTTGGGTTTGGATTGACTCTATAGTTTGGGAGAGGTCAAAACCAACTTTGGCAAGTTGGAGCTTACCTTGTCTAGAGATGGCAAGTTGACTACTTTGGTTGGTGATTCCTCCTTAACTAAGACTGAATTGTCTTATGGAGCCTTAATGCAAATTTTGAAGGAAGAAGGGGAAGGCATGTTAATTCAGTACGATTCTGCAGAGCAGAAACCAGCAGAGGTTTCAGTCATACCTGAAGCTGTTTCAGAGGTTCTTCAGCAGTATTATGAGGTTTTTGAGGATCCTCAAGGTCTTCCACCCCAAAAGAGGTTTGTAACACCCCGAGTTTAAAACACAGCGCGAGTGTATTATTTTTTTTTGAAAATAAACAATTAAAATGGTTTTCCAATTTAATTACTTCAAAAGAATTGAAATAAAATTTCTTTTAATTCATTTCATAAAAAGGTACGTCGTAATTTAATCGATGAACGTAATTAATTAGTTTCATCATAAATATCACTAAGTACTTATCTTTGGAAATTAATAATAAACATTAATACATTTCAAAAGATCAGTGTCATAATCCCAAAAGAAAATACCAAAGTGCAGAATGTGTTAGCAGAAAAGTGGTACAATAATTTCCAATGTAAACCAAGATACATTTTCCAGCTCAAAATCCTATTCATCAACTCTAACTGATCATGCACTAAGCTACAGTAGCACGAATTTCCTCCGCATCCCAAACAAGTCTCATCTTCAGCCAACTGTCTGTCCCTCTGCGATGTCCACAAAGACTCCATATACGAATATCAAGGAAAACTAACGACGTCTCCGTCGTGAGTGTAACCGTCGGTGGGATGGGTTTGCGGTTCATCTGAGGGCAAAGCCCAAATTCCACAATAATAGTAAAGGGTCACCGACCGAAATTAACAAATAAACACATAACATTTATATCACAGAACAAATACACCCAAGGTATAACATATGACAATGATGAAAATTAAAGATGCTCATTTTGAATTTTCATGACATGTATGCCTTTTCAAAACAGCAACCAATTAATATGAGAAATATGTTGTAAGTACAACCAACACTTCAGCAATCACAATCATTTATTAGAAATTCAGATTTCATAAAGTACTCACACACATCACTTTCCAATCATCATCACATAACCAATTTCGTGACTCACCGGTCAATCCCCCGATGCAATATGTATATGCTCATGTATACAATTTCTTGGAATTACCAAGGTGCAGTCACTCAATAGACCAGCACATTTAGATTTCATAAAGTACTCACACACATCACTTTCCAATCATCATCACATAACCAATTTCGTGACTCACCGGTCAATCCCCCGATGCAATATGTATATGCTCATGTATACAATTTCTTGGAATTACCAAGGTGCAGTCACTCAATAGACCAACACATTTTCAATATGTTTGACTTTAACGGCCCTCAAGACCAGGGTACAATCGCTCAACAGATCAGCACCAGTGCAGTCGCTCAATAGACCAGCACTCGTGCAGTCGCTCAACAGACCAGCACTCGTGGAGTCGCTCAACAGACCAGCACGTTTGACATATACTCAGGTACAATCGCTCAACAGATCCGTACTAGTGTAGTCGCTCAACAGACCAACACTCGTGCAATCGCTCAACATATCAGCACGTTTTTGCGCATTTCAGGGTACAGTCGCTCAACAGATCAGTACCAGTGCAGTGGCTCAACAGACCAGCACTCGTGCAATCGCTCAACAGATTAGCACGTTTACGCATTACTCTGTGGCCCGTCACGGGTACCACTTGACTATTCAAATGCACGAATATGCAGTGTTTTCTCTTCACTGAAACATTATGCATTATCAGGAAATTTCAACCTTTCCATCGTTTTTCAAAACATCTCAACACAATCAATATCATCATCATCACAACCATGATTAAACAGTCAAGCAATCATTAACACTTTACATTATCTCACAATTCCATTCATAATTATCATAAGTCTTTCCCCCAACTCTTAAAATTCATACAACAGTGTTTAAAACTGAGATTTTTGGAAAATACGAATCTGTATTCGAATACAGCTTCTCTGTATTCGAATACATAAGCCAAAAACAGTGCAGAATTAACACTCTGTATTCGAATACAGAGGCTGTCACAGTGCTAAACCAGTATTTTTCACTACATCAGTAAAGTCTCAAAAAACTTTATCATTACCACTTCAAACTATCACAAAAATTCCATTTTAATTCTTCACAAACCTTCCCAAATGATCCCCGACACTTAAGGTTTATAAAACAATGTTTAAAACTCTGGATTTTTTGAAAACACGAATCTGTATTCGAATACGACCCCGTTGTATTCGACTACAGATGCATGAAACTGCAAATTCACCATTCTGTATTCGAATACAGCATGCCTGTAGTCGAATACAGAAGACATAATATTGTAAATTCAACATTTTCTCTCAGATCATTAAAGGTTTCCAAAAACATCATCATCTCCTCTTCAAAATGATTTCAAAGTCTCCATTTTAAATCATTTTAACCCTTCTCAATGTTCCCCCAACACTTTAAGATTCACATCACATTGTTTAAAACTTGATTTTCTGGAAAACACGAATCTGTATTCGAATACAGCTTCCTTGTATTCGAATACTGAAGTTAAAACTTGAGTTTTTGGAAAAACCCAAATCTGTATTCGAATACATCTCCCTTGTATTCGAATACAAAAGCAAAAATTGTGAAAGTTAGCGTCCTGTATTCGAATACGAGACTGTCGTAGTCGAATACAGATGCAAATACAGTGTTAAAATTTCACTTCTGTATTCGAATACGACAGAGTCGTAGTCGAATACAGATGCTAAGTCAGAAGCAAAAATCCTTCCTCTGTATTCGAATATAGAGGCCCATATTCGAATACAAGTTTGAAAACTTGAGTAAAACAGAAGCGTGGCAGGTTGTATTCGAATACACTCATGCTGTATTCGAATACACCTTTGAATTCAGTGGAAATTTTCCTTAGACTTCACACATTTTCAAACTTTTTCTTTTGCAAAACCAACAAAAACACCAAAACAGATTCAACATTCCTTTGAACCACAAAACTCAGGCATTTTTCATCAATAACAACTTTTCCAGAAAAACACTTTCATCATTTAAAATTCCTTTTCTTTTGAAAACATCAGCAACACCAGAACTATCATCAACATGATAGAATACAGAATCACCAAACCAGATCATTCATCACAGTTTTGCTTTAACCACCCAAAACAAAATGTCATCCTCCAAAACAAAACATGCAAGGTATTTCCAGCATTCTTACACAACCAAACACAACATGCAAAGCATTTTCAGCCTTCTCACACAAGCAGAACAACATTAATACATTCAACCCAACAGCAACCATCACATACACCCAAAACACTAACAGAGTGCATTTTTTTCGCATTTTATACAACCAGCACAACAGTTTTGAAAATATGCATTTTAATCATCTTTAAAATAACATGCAAGACATTTTTCAACTTTCCCACATAAACAAAACAGCCTTGAAGCAATAGCCAGAACATCACAAATCACAGATTATTAAAATCTCAACATAATGCATTTTCTTTCATCTTTCAAAAATGTCATGCAAAACAGTTTCTTTTTCAAAACAGAAATTCAAATATGATCACACCTCAAACATACATTTACAGTCCTAAAATGCAACTAGAAAGTGGAAGGTGCCCTTACCCTTGTTGCGTTTCTGCTACTTCTCACGTTTCTGTTTTCGTTCCCGTTTATGCGTCAAAAATCGGCGAAACTCCCGCTTGCGTTTGCTGCTACGAAAATAGGTTCTCTAGCTCCGGAATGATGAGGGGAACAACTTTTGTACTGGGGGTTTTCTGGTTTGGTGCTTAGATTTCCAATTAATGTCACTTTTGAGGAACTCCGTATTCTTTTTTTTTTGAACGAATTGAATAGAAAACAGAATGGGAGGGAAGGAGAAGGTGATACTGTTACATGCAGTATGGGTAGTAAGGGAGGAGGAATGGTGTTCTGATTTCACCCATCCTTCTCACTCCTATATATAGGCTTGTGTGGGTGCCACCTCACCCGACACTTGTCTGATCCTCAGCACTTAACCAGTCTCGTCGCAATTAGCCGATAATCCCTTAATTAATTGTCCGTTAATTTAATTACTCGTAATTAAATTAATTTATTCTTCATCCAATAATCTTAACATATCTTCAAAAATAAATATTTATATATATATATATATATATTTACTCAAAACATACATATATTAAATATTTTACAAATATCCCAAAAATACACTTAATATTTAATCCATAATTTTAAATTTAAAAATTAAGGGTCTTACAAGGTTAGATCATGTAATTCATTTGAAGGAGGGGGTTGAGATACCTAATCTACGACCTTATAAGTATCCACACTATTAAAAAAATGAGATAGAGCAGTTGGTTTCAGAAATGCTTGAGGCTGGCATCGTAAGACCAAGCATTAGCCCTTACTATAGTCCTATCATCTTCGTCAAGAAGAAAGATGGTGGTTGGCGTTTTTGCGTGGATTATAGGGCTTTCAACAAAATTACTATCCATAACAAATTCCCTATCCCTATCATTGAAGAGTTTCTTGATGAATTTGATGGAGCAACAATATTCATTAAGCTTGATTCAAAATCAGGCTATCATCAAATTCGGTTAAGGAAGATGATATAGAGAATACAACTTTCCGAACTCGTGAGGGGCATCATGAGTTCTTGGTGATGCCCTTCGGTCTCACCAATGCTCCGTCCACATTCCAAGCCCTCATGAATGATGTTTTGAAGCCTTTCCTCCGGAGATTTGTCCTGGTCTTTTTTGATGACATTTTGGTGTATAGCAAGGATTTGTCAGCTCATCTTGTTCATGTCCACCAAGTCTTGGCAGTGCTGACACAAAATGGGTTGAAGTAAATAAGAAAAAATGTAGCTTTGGACAATCTAGTCTTGAGTACTTGGTGTAACGCCCTAGATTTTTTTATCTAAAATGTTACTTAAAAATACTTTTAGAAAAATTTATGATAATTTTTTGTGTAAGAATCTCTAACATTTATCCATTTAAATAATTAGTAACAATCACATTTATTTAATATTATTAAAAACTATTTATTCAGAAACTAAAACAAAAAAAAGCTTATTAAAGTTTGGTGACAAAGATTTAAAAATAGACATAGAAAATATTGCGGCAATCCTATTTTTACAAAATTGTCTTGAAAACCCTATTTTTACCCATGTTCGCCGCATGTTAATTCTGATCAACTACTCTTGAATCTCCTCAAACTCATTAGTACATAAAATATTGTTGTCGGATTTTTTCCATCATCCACAGCAAACCGAAGCTAAACATATAGAAGAATAACATAAAACAAATAAAAGTAAAAACTTCCAATTTAAAAGAAAAAAAAAGCGCAAACCGGTAAATTGTATATAAAAAACATATTTATAATGAATGCTTCTATAACTATATGATCCGGATATAAACCTGCCACTAAGGCATCTTCCACACAGAAAAATCACTCATACCAATGAGGAAAATAAATCTGCCACTAAGACAACTTCCATACAGAAGATCACCCGTACAAATGAGGAAAATAAACCTGCCACTAAGGCAACACCCACGAAGGTGCATATGCCATGACATGATAATATATTATCAAAGAGATATATTCTCACACAACCCACTAAAAATTATGTCGTATGCATTCAAAATCACTTTTTAAAAATCAACATCTTATGCACATATCACTAAGATCACATACCACACATCCATATCATGAGTATCACATATTAATGGACAAATAGTCATAAAAATTATAACTTTCACCACATACACATAAAAATCGAAAGCTTGATATTATACACACCATAAAAATTAGCTCTTTAACATATATAACAAGAAAATTCAAACTTCGACTCATATACATCATCAAAATTAAAACCTCATATATATAACTTAAAAATTCATATTTTACTTCATGTGTTTCATAAAAATTAAAACTTTATCATATATAACATAAAAATTCATACTTTATTTCTTAAAGAAAAATTGTATATTATATATTGACTCAACGGAAATGATTCGGGTTTCATTATTTTAATTCATTAGTCTACATTTTATTCCTTTCAAAAAGCAAGCGATCACAATTATTAATTTCATCTCATCCAACTAATGGTCTAACAATAATTTGTTTGGGGAAAAACCCTTACGTTCGCCGCTTTTCTTCCTAGTACGAAGCTCTAAGCTTCCACGAAGTTGTTCTCAAGAAAAGAAATTCCAAGCTTTTGATGAACGAAGAAGATGGGTGTGAAGGTGATGGCGGCTAGGGTTTTGGTATTCCTTTCTACTTATTATTACTTAGTATGGAAATATTGTGGAGTTTAGGAAAAATTTAAAGTGGAGATTATTGGGTAGATAGTGTTGGGCCCAAATAAAGAATAGAAGAGAGAAAATATTATTTTATTTATTTATTTATTTATTTTTTCTTAACCTTGATCATACAAAAACTAAGCCACAAACTCCAATCCCAAATTTCTATTATTGGTTGGGTCACACCAAGCCACAAACCATTAGCCCAAATTCTTCTTGTACTAAAAAAAGCCATATATATAAATAGATATATATATATATATACCCTCTCCATTGATTAAATTATTCTTACTAATAATTTTATCAACTATAATAAGTCAAACAAGACAAATAATTAGCACACCTAAATTTATATTAAAAAATATATATATTTATAGGTCTTAATTATTTTAAATAATAAATTTAGAGGATGTTACACTTAGGACATGTGATTTCTGGAAAAGGGGTGGCAACTTGTCCTTCCAAGACTGCAACCATGATTTCTTGGTCTATTCCTACTGATGTGAAGGGTCTTAGGGGTTCCCTTGGACTAATATGGTATTATAGACGTTTTGTCCAAGGTTATGATAAATTAGCCAAACCCTTAACTGAGCTTTTGAAGAAAGACAAGTTTTGTTGGATTAAGGAAGCTACATCTGCGTTTTAGGCCTTGAAAACAGCCATGGTTGATATTCCCTTGTTGGTTGTACTTGATTTCACTAAGGTCTTTGTAGTTGAAACTGATGCTTCTAGTAAGGGGTTGAGGGTTGTTTTGATGCAAGAGGGTAAACCTCCTGCCTTTTGGAGTCAAGGCTTATCTTTGAGAGCTCAACAAAGATCTGTTTATGAGAAGGAGCTTATGGCTTTGTTTCAGGCTGTGACCAAATGTAGAAACTACCTTTTGAGCAACCATTTCATTGTGAGGACTGATCAAAGAAGCCTTAAGTTCTTGATTGATCAACGATTGTTCAGTGCTGAGCAATTTAAATGGGCTGTCAAGCCCATTGGTTTGGATTTTGAAATCCAATACAAGCCAGGAAAGGAGAATACTGCGGTAGATAATTTGTCTAAGAGAGATATGTATGCTGCCCTCTCAGTTCTACATGTGGAAGATGATGATTCTTGGGATGAGGAATTGCAACAAGATCCTAAATTGCAATAGTTGGTGCAGGACTTAATTGTCTCTCCTACGTCTCATTCTGGTTATGAGTTCAAGAAGGGAAGGCTTTTGTATAATGGTAAATTGGTGCTGCCTAAGGGTTTTAACAAAATACCACTTATCTTGGCTAAATTCCATGATTCACCTTGTGGAGGGCATTCAGGATTGTTCAGAACTTTTAAAATGGTCTTTAGCTTCTTGTTTTGGGAAGGCATGAGGAGAGATATCAAGAAGTTTATTGAAGAGTGTATTGTATGTCAAATGAACAAGTACTCCACTTTATCTCTGACTAGACTACCTGAACCTTTGCCTATTCCTTGCCAAGTGTGGCAGGATATTTCTATGGATTTTGTTGGTGGCCTTCCACGAGTTTGAGGCAAAGATACAATCTTTGTATTCATTGATAGATTTACAAAGTATGCTCACTTCTTTCCTCTTGGGCATCCTTACAATGCTAAGGAGGTAGCAACTTTGTTTGTGATGGAAGTTGTGAAGCTTCATGGATTTCCTTCTACAATTGTATCAGATAGAGATGCGGTTTTTCTCAGTAGTTTTTGGAGGCAGATGTTCAAATTGGCTGGAACTAGTCTTAAGCATAGCACTTCTTATCATCCTAAAACGGATGGTCAAACCGAAGTTGCTAATGGGTGCTTAGAGACCTATCTTAGGCGCTTTGCTGGCCCTAAGCCCAAGACTTGATTGCATTGGGCTGAGTTCTGGTTTAACAGTAACTACAATATCTTTGTTGGAATGATACCTTTTAAAGTTTTATATGGAAGAGACTCTCGATTGTTGATTAAGAGCTGCACCATTCCATCAAAGTTGGATGATGTCAATCAGTTGGCCCAACAACGTGATGATTTTCTTACTGATTTGCGACAAAATTTGTTTAAAGCTCAAGATCATATGTGGGCACAAGCAAATAAGCACCAGCGGTTGGTGAATTTTGATGTTGGGGAGTGGGTTTTCTTAAAACTTTAGCCTTACAAATTGAAATCCTTGGCTAATAGACCATATGCTAAATTGGCTCCTAAGTATTATGGTCCTTTTTATTGGAACCAAGTTGGTTCTATACTTAGTTTTGATGATTAACAAAAGTATTTTATGTAAATATTATTTTGACTTAGAAGAATACATCAGAAGCTAGGTAAAATCAGAGGATGGCACAACCAGAAGATACATCCAGAGGAAGCAACAGAAGATAGAATGGTCACTAGAAGGTTCATCTAGAGGGTACCAGAGGATGCATCCAGAGAACACCAGAGGATACACCTCTAGAGGATATTAGAGGATGTCATCAAATGTAAAATAACACCATCAGAGGATATCTTTCCTCGCCCAAATCAGAAGGAAGCAGTGTTCAGAACGAGACCTGGTCCAGACCAGAAGGAAGCTTGTCAAAGGGAGACTTGGTCTAGACCAGAAGGAATCAAAAGTCAGACTTGGTCCAAAATTAATCCTGACTAGAAGATAGCCTGGTCGTGAAATAAGAATCAGTCCAAACTTAATCCAGACTTGGTCTAGAGCAGAAGATAACTGGTCCAGAACAAGTGACTTGGTCTAGACTAGAAGATGGCATGGTCCAGAGCATAAAACTCAGTTCAGATCAAAAGAAATCTTGTCCAGAGTTAATCCAGACTTGATCCAGATCAGAGGATAAATGTCCAGATTAAAATATCATAAGTCCAGATTTAATTTAAATTTAATCCAGACCCAGTCTAAACTTGGTCCAGATCAGAGAGAAAATGTTCAGATCAATGGTCCAGATTTAAGCATCATGGCCCAGTGTTGGCCGAGATCAGAAGATCAGACCATATGGCCCAGTGTTGGCCGAGATCAGAAGATCAGATCATGTGGTCCAGTGTTGGCCGAGATCAGAGGATCACAGAATTGGGGGTAGATCAAATTATATGGTCCAGAGGTGGTCGAGATCAGAAGATCAAAGGGTTTAGATGTTAATCATGATGAAAATCAGTGATAACTTGATTAAAAATTCGAAGAAGACTTGATTAAAGTTTGATAGAAATTTGATCAAAGTATTAAGAGGATTTGATACAAATAAAATGAAGTCTTTGAGGGAATTCATAAGCTATTGGCAGGAAGAAAGATTTGGTCCAAAATTAAACAAGAATAGGATTGGCCAAAGTTATTTTCAAGTGCAATCTGGAGCTAAAAAGATACGTTTTTTATTTAAGTGAAACCCGATTGGCCAAGTTATTTTTGCAAGAGAATCTGGGCAGATTCATCTCGAATTTAAGCATGGCAGAAACCCTAATTACTCATATATAAAAGTATGCTCAAGGCAGAAGACTTAACATCGAAAATACTTGAGAGTCATACACTTCCAAAAGCAAAATACTTGAGTTTTCATTGAGGTCAATTGTGAGTATCCGCTTTCCAAAAGCAAGTACTCTATGTTTTTCTTTCCCTTGTGTTAAGTCTAAGTTGTTGAAGTAGAGTCTACAATCTAAGGGAGTCAAAAGGAGTAGCAGATTACTTAGCAATTAGATTCAAGGTTCTTTTCCTTAAAAGTCTAGGGTTGTTAGACTTTTTGAGAAAACTGACTTGGAGGGTCAGTGGTACTTTGTAATTCAAGGTTTTTGAATTAGTGAAATCCTTCAAAGTGAAGGGACAGGACATAGCCTAGTTAACGGTGAACCAATATAAAATTCTAAGTTTTTATTTACTTTATATCCGCTGCTAACTCTGTTTTAATTCATACATAACAGGTTTTGTTTTAAAACTAAAAAGTATTCAAGTTAGTCAAACACAATTCAACCCCCCTTCTTGTGTTTGCACTTTCAATTGGCATCAGAGCTCGGTCTTAAGGCTGAGCACTTAACTAGTGTTTGAGGAAAGGTCCAAGGGGTCAACAACATGGCAGAATCCAAAGATGATTTTGGAGGCAACATCAACAGACCACCACTGTTTGATAGAGACAGGTTTGAGTATTGGAAGGAGATAATGAGAAGTTTCTTCATATCTCAAAATCCTGAATTATGGAAGCTGGTAGTCAAATGATACACTGCACCTACTGTTCCAGGAGATCCAACTAAAGAACTGGACATGGCAGATATGAGTCTAGACCAGAGTAGATTATACAAACTGCATCACAAGTCCAGAACCATCATGTTCAATGCCATCACATTCAAGGAATTTGACAGATGCACAGATAAAGAAACAACAAAGAGCATATTTGACAGTCTGGTTCTGACCTATGAAGGAAGCCAGCAGGTTCAAGAAGCAAAGGCTAACATACTGGTCAAACAGTATGAGATGTTCAAGATGGAAGATGATGAAGACATTGATGGAATGTTGTGTAGATTCCAGACTCTGATATCTGGACTGAAGGTCTTGAAGAAAAGCTACACAACAGCAAATCATGTCAAGAAGATTCTAAGAAGCTTACCAACCAAGTGGAGACCAATGGTTACTGCAGTTCAGCAAGCCAGAGATCTGAATAACTTAAGACTTGAAGATCTGATCAGCTCACTCAAGTCTCATGAAATAGAACTGGAAACAGATGAACCAAATAAAAAAGAAGAATCTGGCCCTGAAGTCAAAACAGAAGAAAGCTGCAAAGGCAACACCAGAATTAGCGGATAGTGATAGTGACTGTGATGATATGGCTTACTTAACCATACAGATGGTTAAGATATGAGAAAACAGGAAGACGAGAGGCTCCAAGAAGAAACATAACAGCAAAGGAAAGGAAGAATCTAACAAGAAAAGCATCATCTGTTATGGATGCAATGAACCTAGACATATCAAGTCAGAATGTTCAAATCTGGAAAAAGGCAAACAACAGAAGAAGAGTTCCAGATTCAAAAAGAAGGGTTTGATGGCAGCCTGGGATGCATCAGAATTAGAAGAAGAATCGTCTGATGAAGAAGAGGCAGAAACAGCAATGATGGCACACATTAGGTCTGCCTCTAGACTTCATAAAGGCATAGTTTCAAGAAGGAAAGCACACAGAAGGAAGAATGATCAAAGCAGTCATTCATGCAAGTCTGGAAGCACATCAAATGAAGCAATTCTGGCTCTGATGGCTCATACCAACTCAAGTTCTGGATACAGCTCAGGCTCTGGAACAGATTCAGAAGATGAAGACAATAAGGTATTTTCCGATCTCACTAATTCTGAATTAATTGATGCTTTAAAAGATTTTTTCAATGCAAACAATAAGATGTCTTTAAAACTGAAAACTCTTAGGGAAGATAAGAAAAATCTGACCAAAGAAGTCCAAATTTGAAAGAATCAAAATTCTGAGTATGCAACTGAAAACAAGGATCTTAAAATTGAAGTTGCAAGACTCAAATCTGAAAACGAGACTCTCAAAAGTAATATTTGTTCCACTTCCAAAACTGTTTGTGAATCTAATATGCATGAGCAATTTTTTCAAAACTTTATTTCTAATGGAATGGAAATAAGTAAATATGCATCTATGATTTTTGGAAACAGTAACATTGGAAGAAGAGGTCTTGGTTTTACAGAAACTATTGCTGAACCTAAAACTATTCTTTCTGATGTTTTATGCATTGTTTGTGCTAAGAAAGGTCACTCTGAATTATCTTGTCCAATGGTAAAATCTGAACAAGATCAGAGAGCTGTTAAAACTAACAAACCTGGACCCAATCAGTTCTAAAACTGTTTATTCTGATGTTTTTGCTAAGAAAGGTCACTCTGAATTATCTTGTCCAATGGTGAATTCTTAACAAGATCAGAGAGCTGTTAAGACTAACAAAGCTGGACCCAATCAGTTCTGGGTACCAAAAGATCAAATTGTCTATGTTGCATATATTCTGAGCAACCAAAAGGAGACACCAACAATGGTGCCTGGACAATGGATGTTGGCAATGCACAAGCAGAAGAAGTTTTATGTTCCTACTATAACCAGACAGAGGCAATCTGAGTCTGATGGAAGAAGGTCTGGTCAACTTAACCAGAACCAGAATTAGAATCAGAATATGAACTGGAACCAGAACCAGAACTGGAACCAGTATTAGAGGCACAGGAACTGGAACCAGAACCAACACTGGAACCAGAATCATAATCAGTACTGGAACCAGAACCAGAACAGGTATCAGTATCAAAGGTTCAGGTATGATCATCAAAATTACTTCAATTATCAAAATCAGTATAACTACAAGAATTATCAGAATCATCAGATTCATCCAAATCCCCAGAATTATCAGATTCATCCAAATCACTAGAATCATCAAGGTTATCATAATCACTAGATTCATCCAAGTTACCAGAACCAAAACATGTTCCAGAATCATCAGAGGAACATGATCTATCAACCAAAGCAGAATCAAGGAAACTGCTCAAACAGGCCAGAAGCTGAACTGGCTCTGATGGCTTGAACTGAGTCTGAGTCTGACTCTGATTCTGAAGCAAGGTCTAATCAGCAACATAAATCATTGTACTTGGACAGTGGTTGCTCCAAACACATGACATGAGACAAATCTATGTTTTTGGATCTGACCATGAAAGATGGAGGTAAAGTTTCCTTTGGAGGAAACCAGAAAGGTCATATTATTGGTACAAGAACAGTTGGTTACAAATATTCTTCCCTTTCTATTAAAAATGATTTGTTAGTAAAAGGTCTGAAACATAATCTTTTGAGCATAAGTCAACTAAGTGATTGCAAATATGATGTCATCTTTAAGTAGAAAACATGCAAAGCTGTTAGTCAACTTGATAAATCTGTTTTGTTTACATTAGGAAAGATAATGTTTATAAGATTGATTTGTTTAGTCTTGCTAAGCAACAGGTTAAGTGCTTATTATCTGTAAGTGAGCAGAATATGATTTGGCATAAGAGGCTAGGGCATGCAAACTCCATTTGGTAAGAGGGCTTCCCAAGGGTGTCAAGATCATAACCATCAAAAGTGATCATGGAGGTGAATTTGAGAACAAATACTTTAAAGAATTCTGTGACGAAAATGGCATCTCTCACAACTTCTCATCCCCTGGAACACCACAACATAATGGAGTGGTGGAAAAAAAGAATAGATCACTACAGGAAATTGCCAGAACCATGCTGAATGATATGAAGCTTGCCACCTACCATTGGGCAGAAGCTGTCAACACGGCTTGCTACATTCAGAATAGAGTGTTCATCAGATTAATCTGAAATAAAACTCCATATGAACTGTGGAAAGGTAAGAAACCTAAAATTTCCTATTTCAAGCAATTTCGTTGTACTTGTTTTATGTTGAACACTAAAGATAATCTAGCTAAGTTTGACTCTAGATCTCAAAAGTATACCTTTATTGGTTACTCTGAGATATCAAAAGCTTATAGAGTGTTTAACAAGGAAACTAACACTATGGAAGAATAAATCCACATTAGGTTTGATGATAAATAGTGTTGGAACCAAGTTGGTTCTAAGTACTTAGGATTTTGATGCTTACAAATGTACTCTATGTAAACTTATTTTGTACTTTGAATTATTAAGTTAAATGCCCCAGAAACTGAAGGAATCAGAAGCAGTGATCAAAGGATTCCAGAAAAATGAATTCTGGAATAACCAGAAGATATCCAGGAATGTCAAAAATATCACCAGAAGATATCTTTGCTGGCCCAGATCAGAATGAAGAAAAATCAGAAGGAAACATGGATCATACCATTGGAAAGCCTGCTAGAAGGAGAGTTGTTCCAGACAAACAGGAATCAAATATCAATTTTATTCCAGAAGTTATTCTGACAAGAAGATGGCCTGGCAGTGAAAAATTACACAGTCCAGACTTGTTCCAGACTTGACCAGAAGGTATGTTTATGAGTCCAGAACAAAAGGATCAATCCAGATTTGGCCCAGATCATAAGATAACATGATTCAGGGCATGGAACTAAGTCCAGACCAAAAGAAATGAGTTCCAGAATCAATCCAGACCTGGTCCAAAATTAAAGCTAAAATGTCCAGATTGAAATATTTTTTGTTCAAGTTAATTTCAGTTTGTTCCAGACCAAAGTCCAGAATATGTCCAGATCAGAGTAAAAACTTCCAGATCAATGGTTCAGAAATAATTATTTGGTCCAGTGATGGTCCAGATCAGAAAATCAGACCATGGCCCAGTGGTGGCCGAAATCAGAGGGATAGACTGTGCAGTCCAGCAAAGGCCGAATTCAGAGGATTTTAGCATATCAGGAGCGCGTCCAGGGAAGGCCGAAATCAGACGATTAGAGGGTTAGGAAGAGTGGTCCAGAAATGGACGAAATTAGAGGATCACAACATATCAATTCGGCTGGTCCAGTTGTGGAATATCGCATGAAAATCCAAGGGTGCAGATTTGATCATGGGGAATAAAGGTGAAGATCTTATGTCATTTTTATCAAAGTATTATAAAAGATTTGTTATAAATTAAAGTGGAGTAGCATGGAAGTCAGAAGCTATGGCGGGAAGCAATAAAAGGATTTGATTGGCCAGTTAATTTATGAAAGAAATCTAAGGCTTAAAAAGATATGTTTTTTATTTAAATAAAGCCCAATTGGTCATGTTATTTTTGCAAGAGAATCCAGCAAGATTCAGCTCGAAATTAAGCTTGGAAGAGGCCCAAATCTGCATCTATAAAATGAGGCTCAAGGCAGAATACTCAGCATCGAAAATCACAAAAGAGTCATACACTTCCAAAGCAACCACTCTCAAATATTCATATAAGTCAATTGTGAGTTTCAGCTTTCAAGAAGCAAGTACTTAGTTATTTTCTTTCCACTGTGGCAAATCTAAGTTGTTGAAGTAGAGTCTACAATCTGAGGGAGTTAGTAGAGGTAGCAGGGTACTTGGCAATTAGATAGGGTTGTATCTAAGTTATTGAAGTAGAGTCTACAAACTGAGGGATTCCGAAAGGGTAGCAAGGTACTTAGCAATTAGATTCAGTGTTGTGAATTCTTCTACAATCTGGGGTGTCAGATTGGCTGAAGAACAGGAGTTGTTTTTCCTCAAAGAAGTCTAGGATTGTTAGACTATTTGAGAAGACTAACTTGGAGGGTCAGTGGCAAGGTTGTAATTCAAGGTTGAATTAGTGAAATCCTTTAAGGCGAAGGGACTGGATGTAGCCTCGTTAACGGTGAACCAGTATAAAATCTGTGAGTTTTTATTTTTATTTTTATCCGCTGCTAACTCTGTTTTAATTATACATCAAGTTTTATTTTGAAAGTATTAAAACAGGAAAAGTATTCAAGTTAAGTCAAACACAATTCAACCCCCCCTTCTCGTGTTTGCACCTTCAATTGGCATCAGAGCTCGGTCTCAAGGCTGAGCACTTAACAGTGTTTGAGGAAAGGTCCAAGGGGTTCAATATGTCAGAAGAATTGGGAGGCAACATCAACAGACCACCAATATTTGATGGAGAAATGTTTGAGTATTGGAAGGACAGACTCAGAAGTTTTGTCATATCTCAAGATCCTGAATTATGGAAGATGATAGTCAGAGGATACACTGCACCTACTGATCCAGAAGATCCAACTAAGAAACTAGACTTGGATGATATGAAACCAGATCAGATCAGACTACACAGACTTCATCACAAGTCCAGAACCATCATGGTCAGTGCAATCACATTCAAGGAATTTGATAGATGCACAAATAAAGAAACAGCAAATAGTATATTCGATAGTCTGGTTCTGACCTATGAAGGAACCAAGCAGGTTCAACAAACAAAGGCTAACATATTGGTCAGAAAGTATGAGTTGTTCAAGATGCAAGAGGATGAAGACATTGACACAATGTTCTGCAGATTCCAGACTTTGGTATCCGGACTGAAAGTATTAAACAAAAGCTATACCACTGAAGATCATGTTTGGAAAATTTTGAGAAGTCTACCAAAAAGGTGGAGACCAAAGGTTACTGCAATTCAGGAAGCTAAGGATCTGAGTACCTTAAGGCTTGAAGATCTGATCAGGTCACTCAGGTCTCATGAAATAGAACTGGAAGAAGATGAACCTAAGAAGAAGAAGAATCTGGCTCTGAAATCGAAACATAAGAAAGCTGCAAAGGCAGGATCAGAATTAGAGGATAGTGATAGTGAATGTGATGATATGGCTTACTTAACCAAAAAGATGGTTAAGATCTGGGAAAACAGAAAGAGGAGAGGTTCCCAGAAGAAACATAATAGCAAGGAAGAATCTAACAAGAAGAACATCATCTGTTATGGATGCAATGAACCTGGACATATCAAGTCAGAATGTCCAAATCTGGAAAAAGGAAAACAGCACAAGAAGAGTTCCATATACAGAAAGAAAGGTCTGATGGCTGCTTGGGATGTATCAGAATCAGAGGAAGAATCTTCTGATGAAGAAGCGGCAGAAACAGCAAAGATAGCTCACATCAAGTCTGCTTCTGGACCTCATAAAGGCACGAATTCCAGAAGGAAAACAGGCATAAGGAAGAATGATCGAAGCAATCATTCTGGAAAATCTGGAAGCACATCAGAGGAAATAATTCTGTCTCTGATGGCTCATACCAACTCAAGTTCTGAATATAGCTCAGGCTCTGGAACAAAATCAGAAGATGAAGACAATGAGGTATTTTCTAATCTGTCTAAATTTGAATTAATTGAGACTTTAAAAGACTTGTTAAATGCAAACAATAAAAGGTCTTTAAAACTGAAAACTCTTACGGAAGATAAGGAAAATCTAACCAAAGAAGTCCAAGTTTTAAAGAATCGAAATTCTGAGTATGCAACTGAAAACAAAAATTTTAAAACTGATGTTGCAAGACTCAAATCTGAAAACCAAACTCTGAAAAGTAATAATTGTTCCACTTCTGAAACTGTTTGTAAATCTGATATGCATAAGCAAGTTTTTCAAAACTTTATTTCCAATGGAATGGAAAGAAGTAAAAATGCATCTATGATTTATGGAAACAGTAATTCTGGAAAAAGAGGTCTTGGTTTTACAGAAACAATTACTGAAAATAAAGTTGTTCATTATGATGTTTTATGTAGTGTTTGTGCCAAGAAAGGTCACTCTGAATTATCTTGTCCAATGGTAAAATTTGAACAAGATCAGAGAGCTGTTACAACTAACAAACCTGGACCCAATCAGTTTTGGGTACAAAAGATCCAATTGTCTATGTTGCAGATATTCTGAGCAACCAGAAGGAGACACCAACAATGGTGCTTGGACAATGGATGTTGGCAACGCACAAGCAGAATAAGGTTTATGTTCCAATATCTACCAAACCGAAGCCAAGTGACTCTGGTAGAAAAAGAACTGGTCAACAAAATACCTATCAGAACCAGAACCAGAATTATAGGAGGAACAGGAAATATCATAGATATCACTCGAATCAGAACAAGAACTGGAACCAGAATCAGAACTGGAACCAGTATCAGAGGAACAGGAACTGGAACCAGTACCAGAAGCACAGAAACTGGAACCAGAACCAGAACTGGAACCAGTATCAGAGGTACAGGAACTGGAACCAGAACCAACACTGGAACCAGAACCAGAACTGGAGGCACAGAAACTGGAACCGGAATCAACACTGGAACTAGAATCAGAATCAGAATCAGTACCAGAACCAGAACCTGAACAGGTATCAGTATCAAAGGTTAAGGTATGATCATCAGAACTACTTTAATTATCAGAATCAGTATAACTACAGGAATTATCAAAATCACCAGAGGAACATGGGATATGAGCCAAAGCAGAAATATCAGAATCAGGAGAGTTCTTCAAACACTCCAATGAGATTCATCAAGAATTCAAACCTGGAAGGGAATTCAAATTCCCTCATCCAAACCATGTAATCTCGGAACATATAGATTAGGAATCTAAAAATCAGAAGCAAGAGGATTTTCAGAATTGAGGCTACATCTTGCTTTAAATACTATTATTATTTAATATTTACTGTGATAACAAGAAGCTTGATCTAAACAAATCAAAGCTAGATAAGTATTCTGCAGGTTTTCAAAACATCAGAGGAACCAGGTGATTCACACGAATTGAACACTCAGAAGAAACAGCATTCCCGTGGTTTCAAAAACAAACAGAAACCACCAGAAGCAGAATTAATGGTTTGGATGTACTAAGTTCATTTTTAAATTAATTGATTTATATTATGGTATATGGCAAACTGCTTGACAAATCAAAGCAAGATAAAGATAGTACAGGTTCATCAGAACCAAATGGAGCAGAAGAAGAAGCAGAACGAATGGTTTGGCTGTATTGAGTTAAATTTTAACTTATTTGATATGCATTATGTAAAATGACAAACTGCTTGATCTTAACAAATCAAAGCAAGATAAAAATAGTGCAGGGAGCAGAAGCACAAGAAACAGAAGTACCTGGAAAGGTAAAGGATAAAAGCAAGTCAGCAACACATGACAAACTGATGCGAACCAAGCATTGTTGATGAAGTTTTGGCAGAGGAAGGTTGGATACTTGCAATGCAAGAAGAGCTGAAAGAAATTCAAAGGAATGATGTTTGGGATCTGGTATCCAGACCAAACAGAAGCATTCAGAAACAAATTCAATGAAAAGGGTGAAGTTGTAGCTCAAGGATACAGTCAACAGAAAAGTATGGATTACACTGAGACTTTTGTTCTAGTGGCTAGGTTAGAAGCAATTAGAATTCTCTTATCATTTGCTGCTAATCATGATATAATGTTGTATCAAATGGATGTTAAAAGTGCATTCTTAAATGGCTACATAAGTGAGGAAGTCTATGTCAAACAGCCCCCTGGATTTGAAAATTCCTATTTTCCAGACCATGTTTTTAAACTTAAGAAATCTTTATATGGTTTAAAACAAGCACCAACGGCATGGTATGACAGACTTAGTAACTTTCTGCTTAAGAATGAATTTAATAGAGGCCAGATTGATAATACACTATGATATTCTGAGTATCCAAGTTTATGTTGATGATATCATATTTGGATCAAGTAATAGCACTTTGTGCAAAGAATGTTCTGACCAAATGCAGAAAGAGTTCCAAATGAGCATGATGGGAGAACTTAGGTTCTTCCTGGGAATTCAGATTCATCCAGGTAAATCAGATGAAACCAGCCAAAAGGTAGACCAGAAAACATACAGAGAAAACCCCCACCTACAAACTCAGAGGTCTCTGTGATTCCGACTATGCTAGGGACCATGTTCAGAAAGGAACCTTAAGCATCCAGTTTGTGGACACTGATCATCAATGGGCTGATATCTTCACCAAGGCATTACCAGAAGATAGGTTCAAGTAGTCATCTTAGGAGTTTTTAAAATTTCATGCAATTTTAATTTATGTCTTTTAATTTCAGTTTTTACTTTATGTAATTTGTAAAGAGAAAAACAAAAAATACAAAAATAGTAGGACCACTTTTTGGGTGATGACAAAAAGGGGAGAAAGAGAGAGAGAGAAAGAAAGGAGAAATAAGTAGAAAAGGAGAGATAAAAAGAAAGAAGGAGAGAAAAAGAAAGAGAGAAAAAGAAGGAGTTGAAAAGGATAGGAGAAGAGAAGAAAAGAACAAAGAATGAGTTGAAAAGGAGAGTATCAGACTTAGGGGGAGTAATTCAAAGTCTTCGAGTCATAAGTTAGCAAATTAAGTTAAGGTTTTGTCATCATCAAAAAGGGAGAGATTGTTGGAACCAAGTTGGTTCTAAGTACTTAGGATTTTGATGCTTACAAATGTACTTTATGTAAACTTATTTTGTACTTTGAATTATTAAGTTAAATGCCCCAGAAACTGAAGGAATCAGAAGCAGTGATCAAAGGATTCCAGAAAAATGAATTCTGGAATAACCAAAAGATATCCAGGAATGTCAAAAATATCACCAGAAGATATATTTGCTGGCCCAGATCAGAATGAAGAAAAATCAGAAGGAAACATGGATCATACCATTGGAAAGCCTGCCAGAAGGAGAGTTGTTCTAGACAAACAGGAATCAAATATCAATTTTATTCCAGAAGTTATTCTAACCAGAAGATGGTCTGGCAGTGAAAAATTACACAGTCCAGACTTGACCAGAAGGTATGTTTATGAGTCCAGAACAAGAGGATCAATCCAGATTTGGCCCAGATCATAAGATAACATGATTCAGGGCATGGAACTAAGTCCAGACCAAAAGAAATGAGTTCCAGAATCAATCCAGACCTGGTCAAAAATTAAAGGAAAAATGTCCAGACTGAAATATTTTTTGTTCAAGTTAATTTCAGTTTGTTCCAGACCAAAGTCCAGAATCTGTCCAGATCAGAGTAAAAACTTCCAGATCAATGGTTCAGAAATAATTATTTGGTCCAGTGGTGGTCCAGATCAGAAAATCAGACCATGGCCCAGTGGTGGCCGAAATCAGAGGGATAGACTGTGCAGTCCAGCAAAGGCCGAATTCAGAGGATTTTAGCATATCAGGTGCGCGTCCAGGGAAGGCCGAAATCAGAAGATTAGAGGGTTAGGAAGAGTGGTCCAGGAATGGCTGAAATCAGAGGATCACAACATATCAATTCGGCTGGTCTAGTTGTGGAATATCGCATGAAGATCCAAGGGTGCAGATTTGATCGTGGGGATTAAAGGTGAAGATCTTATGTCATTTTTATCAAAGTATTATAAAAGATTTGTTATAAATTAAAGTGGAGTAGCATGGAAGTCAGAAGCTATGGCGGGAAGCAATAAAAGGATTTGATTGGCCAGTTAATTTATGAAAGAAATCTAAGGCTTAAAAAGATATGTTTTTTATTTAAATAAAGCCCAATTGGTCAAGTTATTTTTGCAAGAGAATCCAGCAAGATTCAGCTCGAAATTAAGCTTGGAAGAGGCCCAAATCTGCATCTATAAAATGAGGCTCAAGGCAGAATACTCAGCATCGAAAATCACAAAAGAGTCATACACTTCCAAAGCAACCACTCTCAAATTTTCATATAAGTCAATTGTGAGTTTCAACTTTCAAGAAGCAAGTACTCGTGTTATTTTCTTTCCACTGTGTCAAATCTAAGTTGTTGAAGTAGAAGTCTACAATCTGAGGGAGTCAGTAGAGGTAGCAGGGTACTTGGCAATTAGATAGGGTTGTATCTAAGTTATTGAAGTAGAGTCTACAAACTGAGGGATTCCGAAAGGGTAGCAAGGTACTTAGCAATTAGATTCAGTGTTGTGAATTCTTCTACAATCTGGGGTGTCAGATTGGCTGAAGAACAGGAGTTGTTTTTCCTCAAAGAAGTCTAGGATTGTTAGACTATTTGAGAAGACTGACATGAAGGGTCAGTAGCAAGGTTGTAATTCAATGTTGAATTAGTGAAATTCTTCAAGGCGAAGGGACTGGACGTAGCCTCGTTAAAATCTTTGAGTTTTTATTTTTATTTTTATCCGCTGCTAACTCTGTTGTAATTATACATCAAGTTTTGTTTTGAAAGTATTAAAACAGGAAAAATATTCAAGTTAAGTCAAACACAATTCAACCCATCCTTCTCGTGTTTGCACCTTCAAATAGCTTGACTCTCAAAAGTCAAAGCAAGATGAGGAAATTACAGGTGAACCAGAGGCACAGGAACCAGAAGCTGGACCAGCAGCAGAACCTGAGAAAGATAAAGATGAAAGCAAGGAAGAAAAACATGTTGACTTTGAAGATAAGTCAGAGGGAAAGAATGGATGGAATTACAAGTCTTCACATCCAGAAACTCTTATTATTGGCAGTGCAGCAGAGCCATTGAAGACCAGATCATCAAGTAGAGAAACCAGTCTGTCTGGTTTACTCTCAACAATTGAACCAAGCAATGTTGATGAAGCTTTGGCAGAGGAAGGTTGGATACTTGCAATGCAAGAAGAGTTGAATGAATTTCAAAGGAATGATGTTTGGGATCTGGTATCCAAACCAAACAAAAACGTTATTGGAACCAAGTGGGTGTTCAGGAATAAACTCAATGAAAAAGGTGAAGTGGTAAGGAACAAAGCCAGACTTGTAGCTCAAGGATACAATCAACAGGAAGTTATTGATTACACTGAGACTTTTGCTCCAGTGGCCAGGTTAGAAGCAATTAGAATTCTTTTATCATTTGCTGCTAATCCTGATATAATTCTGTATCAAATGGATGTTAAAAGTGCATTCTTAAATGGCTATATAAGTGAGGAAGTCTATGTCAAACAGCCCACTGGATTTGAAAATTCTGATATTCCAAACCATGTTTTTAAACTTAAAAAATCTTTATATGGTTTAAAACAAGCACCAAGGGCATGGTATGACAGACTTAGTAACTTTTTGCTTAAGAATGAATTTGATAGAGGCCAGATTGATAATACTCTGTTTAGGAAATCCATTAAAAATGATATTTTGATTATTCAAGTTTATGTTGATGATATCATCTTTGGATCCACTAATGGCACTTTGTGCAAGGAGATTTCTGACCTAATGCAGAAAGAGTTCCAAATGAGCATGATGGGAGAACTTAAGTTCTTCCTGGGAATTCAGATTCACCAAAGTAAATCAGGTATACTCATTCACCAATCTAAATACACTAAAGAAATTCTCAAAAAGTTCAAGATGAGTGACTGTAAGCCCATGGCCACCCCGAAGCACCCAACTTGCTCACTTGAGAAAGATGAAACCAGCCAAAAGGTAGACCAGAAAACATACAGAGGTATGATTGGATTCCTTCTTTACCTAACTACTTCTAGACCTGATATTTTGTTTAGTGTCCGTTTTCAAGCTGACCCTAGGGAATCCCATTTAACTGCTGTCAGAAGAATCTTAAGATACCTTAAAGGAACCGCCAACCTCACCTTGTTATATAAGAAAACCCCCACCTACAAACTAAGAGGTTTTTGTGATTCTGACTATGCTGGAGACAAGTTGGAAAGGAAAAGTACAAGTGGCAACTGCACATTCTTAGGTGATAATTTGATCTCTTGGTCAAGCAAAAGACAAAGCACCATTGCCATGTCAACAACTGAAGCTGAGTATATATCAGCAGCAGGATGCAACTCACAGTTAATCTGGATGAAACATCAACTTGAAGATTACAACATCTTTGAAACCAATATCCCTTTGTTCTGTGATAACACTTCAGCCATAAATCTAACCAAGAACCCTATCTTACACTCTAGAGCCAAACACATTGAAATAAAACACCATTTCATTAGGGACCATGTTCAAAAAGGGACTTTAAGCATCCAGTTTGTGGACACTGATCATCAATAGGTTGATATCTTCACCAAAGCATTACCTGAAGATAGGTTCGAGTTCATCAAGAAGCATCTCAACATTATCTCCATATCTGACTAGCTCAAGTAGTCATCTTAGGAGTTTTTAATTTTCTTGTAATTTTACTTTATGTCTTCTATTTTCTTGTTTTTACTTTCTGTACTTTGTAAAGAGAAAAATAAAAATACAAAAATAGTAGGACATCTTTTTGGCTAATGACAAAAAGGGGGAGAGAGAGAGAGAGAAAAGAGAAATAAGTAGAAAATGAGAGATAAAAAGAAAGGAGGAGTGAAAAAGAAAGAGATGAAAAGAGAAGGAGTTGAAAAGGAGAGGAAACAAGGAGAAAGAAAAATAAAGAGAGAAAAGGAAAGAGTGAAAAGAGAAGAAGTTGAAAAGGAGAGGCAATGTGAAGAGAGAAAAGAAAGAGAGAATAAAGAAGGAGTTGAAAAGGAGGGGAAAAAGTCATCATTAGACTTAGGGGGATAAGCTTGATCTGAGGGGGAGCATAACAAAATAAGTCATAAAAAATACAAGATTTTGTCATCATAAAAAAGGGGGAGAATGTTGGAACCAAGTAGGTTCTATACTTAGTTTTGATGGTTAACAAAAGTATTTTATGTAAATATTATTTTGACTTAGAAGAACAAATCAGAAGCTAAGCAAAATCAGAGGATGACACCACCAGAAGATACATCCAGAGGAAGCAACCAGAAGATAGAATGGTCACCAGAAGGTTCAACCAAAGAATGCATCCAGAGGGTACTAGAGGATGCATCCAGAGAACACTAGAGGATACACCTCCAGAGGATATCAAAGGATGTCATCAAAGGTAAAATAACATCATCAGAGGATATCTTTCCTGGCCCAGATCAGAAGGAAGCGGTGTTCAGAACGAGACCTGGTCCAGACCAGAAGGAAGCTTGTCAGAGGGAGACTTGGTCCACACTAGAAGGAATCATAAGTCAGACTTGGTCCAGAATTAATCCTGACCAGAAGATAACCTGGTCGTGAAATAAGAATCAGTCCAGACTTAATCCAGACTTGGTCCAGAGCAGAATATAACTGGTCCAAAACAAGTGACTTGGTCCAGACCAGAAGATGGCATGGTCCAGAGCATAAAACTCAGTTCAGATCAAAAGAAATGTTGTCCAGAATTAATCCAGACTTGATCCAGATCAGAGGATAAATGTCCAGATTAAAATATCATAAGTCCAGATTTAATTTAGATTCAATCCAGACCCAGTCTAGACTTGGTCCAGATCAGAGAGAAAATGTTCAGATCAATGGTCCAGATTTAAGCATAATGGCCCAGTGTTGGCCGAGATCAGAAGATCAGACCATATGGCCAAGTGTTGGCCGAGATCAGAAGATCAGATCATGTGGTCCAGTGTTGGCCGAGATCAAAGGATCACAAAATTGGGGACAGATCAAATTATATGGTCCAGAGGTGGTCGAGATCAGAAGATCAAACGGTTCAGATTTTAATCATGATGAAAATCAGTGATAACTTGATTAAAAATTCGAAGAAGACTTGATTAAATTTTGATAGAAATTTGATCAAAGTATTAAGAGGATTTGATACAAATAAAATGAAGTCTTGGAGGGAATTCATAAGCTATTGGCGGGAAGAAAGATTTGGTCCAAAATTAAACAAGAACAGGATTGGCCAAAGATATTTTCAAGTGCAATCTGGAGCTAAAAAGATACGTTTTTTATTTAAGTGAAACTCGATTGGCCAAGTTATTTTTGCAAGAGAATCTAGACAGATTCAGCTCGAATTTAAGCATGGAAGAAACCCTAATTACTCATCTATAAAAGAAGGCAGAAGACTTAACATCGAAAATACTTGAGAGTCATACACTTCCAAAAGCAAAATACTTGAGTTTTCAGTGAGGTCAATTGTGAGAATCCGCTTTCCAGAAGCAAGTACTCTAAGTTTTTCTTTCTCTTGTGTTAGGTCTAAGTGTTGGAACCAAGTTGGTTCTAAGTACTTAGGATTTTGATGTTTACAAAAGCACTCCATGTAATCTTATTTTGTACCTTGAATTATTACATTAAATGCCACCAGAAGATAAAGTTTCCAGAGGCAGAAGATGGGTTACTAGAGGATAAAAATAGACCAGAGGATACACCTCCAGAAGTCACCAGAAAATGCATCCAGAAGGTACCAGAGGATGCATCCTGAAATTACCAGTGGATACACCTGGATGCCAAAACACTACCAGAGGATATCTTTCCTGGCCCAGATCAGAAGGAAGCAAAGTCAGAAGAAGACCTAGACCAGACCAGAGGGAGAGTTGTTCCAGACCAGAAGATATCATAAGTCAGACTTAGTCCAGAAGTTATTCTGACCAGAAGATAGCCTGACAGTGAAATGATAAACAGTCCAGACTTGATCCAGACTTAATCAGAGGATAAATTAATGGGTCCAAAACAAGAGATTCAATCCAGATTTGACCCAGACCAGAAGATAGCATGGTTTAGGGTATGAAACTAAGTCCAGACCAGAAGAAATGATGTCCAGATTTGATCCAGACCTGATCCAAATCAGAAGGTAAAATGTCCAGACTGAAATATTATTTGTCCAGATTTAATTTCAGTTCAATCTAGACCCAATTCATAATTGGTCCAGATCAGAGGGAAAAGGTTCAGATCAATGGTCAAGATTTAAGTATATGGCCCAGTGTTGGCCGAGATCAGAAGATCAGACCATGGCCCAGTGTTGGCCGAAATAAGAAGGTCAGAACGTGTGGTCCAGCATTGGCCGAGATCAGAGGATCACAGCAGATCAGTTTGCAAGTCCAGGTTGGCCGAGATCAAAAGATCAGAAGACCAGAAAGTGTGATCCAGGGTTGGCCGAAATCAGAGGATCATAACAGATCACTTAGTATGGTCCAGATGTGGACTAGCGCAGAAGATTAAACGGTCCAGAATTAATTATGATGATAATCGGTGGAGATTTAATTAAATTTGATCAAAGTTTTGAAAGGACTTGTTACAAAAATAAAGTGAAGTCGTATCGGAGTTTAGAAGCTATTGGTGGGAAGAAAGATTTGGTTCAGAATTAATTAAAGTCAGGATTGGTCAAAGTTATTTTTGAAAGCAAATCTGGAGCTAAAAAGATATGTTTTTTATTTATATGAAACCCGATTGGCCAAATTATTTTTGCAAGAGAATCCAGCAAGTTACAGCTCGAATTTCAGCTTGGAAGAGACCCGAATTCACATCTATAAAAGGAGGCTCAAGACAGAAGACTTAGCATCGAAAATCACAAAAGAGTCATACACTTCCAAAAGCAAAGACTCGAGTTTTCAGTGAGGTTAATTGTGAGTTCCAGCTTTCCAAAAGCAAGCACTCGTGTTATTTTCTTTCCCTTGTGTTAGATCTAAGTTGTTGAAGTAGAGTCTACAATCTGAGAGTCAGAAGGGGTAGCAGATTACTTAGCAATTAGATTCAAGGCGTTGTAATTCCTTCTACAATCTGGGATTGTCAGATTGGCAGGAGAAGACTTGACTTGAGAACATTCCTCAAAAGTCTAGGATTGTTAGACTGTTTGAGAAGACTGACTTGGAGGGTCAGTGGTATTGTTGTAATTCAAGGTTTTGAATTAGTGAAATCCTTCAAGGTGAAGAGACTGGACGTAGCCTCGTTAACGGTGAACCAGTATAAAATTATGTGTTTTTATTTTTACTTTATATCCGCTGTTAACTCTATTTTATTCATACATCAAGTTTTGTTTTAAAACTGCAAACACAGAAAAAGTATTCAAGTTAGTCAAACACAATTCAACCCCCCTTCTCGTGTTTACACCTTCAATGTTGTTGAAGTAGAGTCTACAATCTAAGGGAGTCAGAATGAGTAGCAGATTACTTAACAATTAGATTCAAGGTTCTTTTCCTTAAAAGTCTAGGGTTGTTAGACTTTTTGAGAAGACTGACTTGGAGGGTCAGTGGTACTTTGTAATTCAAGGTTTTTGAATTAGTGAAATCCTTCAAAGTGAAGGGACTGGACGTAGCCTAGTTAATGGTGAACCAGTGTAAAATTCTGAGTTTTTATTTACTTTATATCCGCTGCTAACTCTGTTTTAATTCATACATAACATGTTTTGTTTTAAAACTAAAAAGTATTCAAGTTAGTCAAACACAATTCAACCCCCCTTCTCGTGTTTGCACCTTCACTTTTCAGATTCTAAGCTGCGTGAGGGAGGTGGCTTACTAGTTAGATCTGCCTCTTGAAACTAAAGTTCATTCGGTGTTCCATGTTTCATTGCTTAAGAAGGCTTTGAAACCTGAGCATTCACCTCAGACCTTGCCACCAATGTTAACTGAGGAGCTAGAATTGGTTGTACAGCCAGAAGATATGCTGCAGTGGAGGACTGATGTTGGAGGCAATATGGAGGTTTTGGTGAAATGGGCTCATTTGCCATCTTGTGATAACTCTTGGGAGCGAGCTTCCAAGATGTTGGAGGTTTTTCCGTCCTTTCCCCTTGAGGACAAGGTAGTTCTTTTAGGGGGTATTGATAGGATTGCTAGTCAAGCAAGGCTTCATATTAAGAAGGTGTATGATAGAAGGAACCAAGCTTAATTTCTAGGTTGTTAGTTCTGTTAATTGCTGAACTATGCCAGCTGTAAATCCTAACTAATCAGTTAGGATGACTAGTATAAATAATAGAAGCTTAGTCTTTAGTTGGTAGGTAGTTAGAGAGTTAATTGGTTGGATGATAATTCAGTTGGCTTCTCTGTAACTGCTACTCTATTCATTTTTCTGTAAATGTATGAGGACCACTTGATCATTGAGGATCTTTTTGGTAACTGTGTCACTAAGCACGAGAGAATGTTGCTAGGTACATGCGATGGTATGAGCAAATGTCCCATCCTTATCTTCTTCCAGTGCTCGAGGAAGATCTCCTAGGCTACATTAGAGTCACCTGAGGATGACATTGATTTGGTAAGTCACATTAATTTTAATATTAAATTTGAAAAAAAAAATTTTACTCGTAAATTATCTTACTATTATTTTGTTGTTTATAGACGAGATTTACGAAGGTGCATGACGTGCTGGTTGATATGATTAAAAGATAGGGGGTATAAGAATGGACTCCAAATTATAGGACAATATTAAACAAATACTTAAAGAGGTGTGGGGTGCTTGTAGCTATCAAAGGATGCAAATACATTAGTTTATAATTATGTTTTTTTTTAATGGACAAAAGATTTAAAACTTGTAAATATACTTTACTTAATTTGAAGCTAATTTTAGAAAATTTTTTCCTTTCAAAATGTAAAATTTTTCCTAAATAAACAAACGGGCTCATAGTCCCAAGCCCAAACCACTTATTTTTTAACAGGTCTTTTAGTCACCATCACCTCCCTCAAATTAAAAACAACAAAACCCAGTCGATGCCGCCATTCTTTGCCCTCGTATAACTTATTAGTAGTTCGCACTCAAGTCAACTCAACTCAACTCTACAACGCCAATCTTTTTTTTTTTCCATTCTACAATGGATAACGAATCCCTAATTGATCCTGAGAAACCCGCTGTTGACAAGTTCCAGCTTCTTCCCGAATTCCTCAAGGTAACCAACCAACTAACTAACTCTGACTAACTAACTCTAACTAACTAACTCGTTCTCTACTATTCTTCATTCTGTGATCGACGTTTTCAGCGATAATGATAATTATATTCCGTCGAATTAGTTTTCAGTAACTGATTATTGTTACTGAATTCGGTTTTTCCAGTATCGAGGATTGGTGAAGCAACATTTGGATTCCTTTAACTATTTTGTTAACACTGATATCAAGAAAATTGTTCGTGCTAATAACCTTGTCCAATCGACTAGGTATCCGCATATATATCTAAGGTATGGATTATGTGCCCTACAGTATGGTACTTTTTTTGTTATGCAATGTAATGTAATGAAATGACAGTGTTGTCTTTGTTTCAAGGTTTGTGAAGTTAGTTCTTGAATTAGAAGTTTTAAATTCTCATATTTGGTTTGAGTTGTCGAAAATTATTGTTATTTGATATTGTATTGTTGTTGATTGAGTTTAGTGGAAAGTCAATGAGAAGTTATGATATTGTTGTGTAAGTCCACTTTGTAACCACAATTTAAAGATAACCGCAAAATGCTGGTGTTTATTGGATGTTAGTGTTAAATTAGTTTCCTCTGATGGAACATGTCCCCTTTGCTCTTATTGATTTCCAAGTAAGTTATATTCCCATGCTTTTAGCCATTTGTTTTCCCATGAGGAGGGGTGGTAGGAATGGATGATATATGATGTTATACCAAAATATCTCTCATCTTTTGAAAAATATTACTATCAATTTTTTTTTGATAAATAGTAAAAGTTTAGATGTGTTGGGTTCCGGAAGATTAGGGTAGACCTTAAGGCTCACAAAGCGTTACCATAGATACTTACAGATGACCCACCAAAGAGATCTTCACGCCAGCAGCAGAAGTTGTACTCAGGTCCTTATGGGATATGAGGCAACTTTTTACCAATTGGACAAACGTTCATTGACTACTATCAATGTTAAATATTAATAAAACATGTTTCTAAAGTATCTGAGAGAAACATTCTTAGACATAGTATTCCCAAGAATGTCATTCATGGGAATGTGGTTATATATCTTGAAATTAACGCCATGTGAAGTATTCTACAAGGGGTTTGGGAATGGAGAAATGGATCCAAGTGTTTAGCTCAGGAATGTCTCCTCTTATTTTTATAATCTGTTAATTTTTGATAAATCATGATAGTTAATCTGAAGCTGACTTTTTCAGTTGTTCTTTATTCTTGAGAGGCTGGCTCAAACCACTTTTAAGTTGTTTTACTGATGTGCTAATGTACAACATGACCTATTCTGCAGGTTTTTGGATGTCAGAATTGGTAAACCGGAAAGAATTTTTGATGGTTCTCCTGAGTGTGTTAGTCCACAGACATGCCGATTATCTGACCAAACGTAGGAATCATTTCCCTTAGAAGCATGATCTAATGTTTTTAATTGGATACTGCTGAGCTATTAATATAATTATAATAATTCTTAAAAGCATTCTCTTAATTTGCTTGTTAAGTTCTGTGATGTTTCAATTTCTTTTAGTTTACTTATACCAACTATCAGAAGTTGTTGTAGACCCCATACTTATGAAGGCCTAAAGAGAATTCTAAAACACTACTTTGATAAAAAAAAATATAGAGGCCTTTTTAATGTTAATAATAATATTCTATTATAATTTTATTTAAATTTCACCTTTCTTACTTTTTGAAATTCAAAATATTTTAATTAAGTTGTCAATTGTTGTATCTTTTTATACTTGTGAGGCTTTTTATTTGTTGTCATTATAGATTTATATTTTTTATACATGAAAAATTATTTAGTTTTGGGAGGCCTAAAAGCCCTTGCTTTACCAACTTGGGCCTTAGGCCAGCCCTGATCAAATGTTAAACATTTTTGTTGTGCTTAATCTGTTATGAATTATGCTTCATTTTGTCTTATAAAAAGGTACGCGGCTCCGATAGTAGTTAGTGTTGAATACACTCAGGGCAGTCCTGATAACATTATAAAAATTCCAAAGGTAATTGAACACTATTATTATTATTTGAATTTGACAAAGATATGTTTTATTAACTACAACATTGTTTTTTCCACAGAGTAATGTTGTTATTGGAAGAATGCCTATAATGTTGCGGAGTTGTTGTTGTGTTTTGCATAATAAAGATGAAGCTGAGCTTGCAAAACTTGGTTCGCATGATACATTTGATTGTTTTATTAATCTTTTGCATTTCTCATTCTTTTATAAAATTTTACCTTTTGTTTTTCTTTGATTAGGTGAGTGTCCGCTTGATCCTGGAGGATATTTTGTAATCAAAGGGACTGAGAAGGTGATATTCTGATTCTAAAATACTTCTCGATTTTAGAGATGCTGCCTGTTATTTCATCTGTTCAAGAGCTACCGACTTGGACAAAAACTTATTCTGAGAGTTATTTGTTGAATGAATAAGTAAATAGTGTCATAAATTATTGATGAATATCATTATAAGAATAAATTGATATGCATCTTTCATTAACTTGTTGAACTTGCGTGAGATCAGGTGTTTTTCTTATCTCATCTAAGTATGGCTCCTTTTATCTTTCGATAGACAGTTTTGATATATTTTATTTACAAAAAATACCACGAATCTGTTTCAGGTGATTTTAATACAAGAACAACTTTCGAAGAATAGAATAATTATAGACACCGACAAGAAAAAAAAGTACGTAATTTTTTCTGGTATGACGAGGGTTTATTCTTCATCTTTTCGTTATGAATATACATACTGACATGTGTACATGCATGATTTTGGTCCTCACCTTCCCATTTTATGATACTTGGTAAACAAGTATGAGTGCTCTTGATGATTTTCTTTATCTCTCCCACCAGCTATTATAGTGTTTTCAGATAATCATTAGGTTCACTTTTGTGGTATCTTCCTATTTACTTAGGTTGGCTCTAAGTCATGAGTTCTGGGAGAAAGTCTAGCTGCCAGTGACAAAATAATGAAATATATTTTCATGGATAAATTGTTTCATATCTTGTATTCAATATAACAGAACTGAAAACAATGAAGAGAATCCTCCAGAACAAATAACAAAACGAAACAATGGCCTACAAGGAGAAAAAAAACAGCTGCCAGTTTTTTTCTTTCCTTTTCTAGCCTTTCATCTATGAATTGGGAAGCTTGAAATCCCTCTTTGTGAAGCTACAGGCTCTGTATATCATTCTGCACTTCATTTCTTTTCGGTACATATCCAGTAGAATAATTGATTTTTCTCCTATGTCATTCAGTGTCAACCAAATTGGTTCCTCTTCTTATTTCTTCATGATCTCGTTTTGGCAGATGTTTTCTTTTTATTTTTTATTTTTATTTACTTCCGTCTTTTCTCTCGATTTGGTTATAGTGTGATTGCTTATCACTCCCCTGTGCTCGTATTCGTCTTCTATCTCTGTGAACTTTAAGATAAGTGATGCAGAATAGATTAAGAATTTAGGATTAAGTGTACTATTTTGATTTATAAATTATAATTGTGATGATATTTTTTTGTGAATTTAGGATATTGACATGTTCCTTATTTTCAAAGTTTTAGGTTTACTAAGAAATGCAGTTTAATGAAATTTAAATGTTTTTCTATTGTGTCTTTAATTAGGATTTATCTAGAATTTTAAAATTTCTTTAGAATTTTTATTGAGGTTGAACCAAAAGACCACTTCGCTCCTAAAGGGGTAATTTAGGTTTACAATCTTGCTAAGAAGAGCACATTTGGGTTATGTGTTCTTAAACAACAGGCTTGCCAAGCAGTGTAGCTTCTGGCAAGTTGTTTCATGTGCATAGATCTGTGTGTACTATTTGGCAGCCCCTTTCAATTTCAATTTTGTTGTAGTTGTAAAAATTTAAATCCTTCTTGGTTGATATGAACCGATGTTTTAAATTTTAATTTTAATGAGATACATTCATTACTTTTGGTTATTTTATTGGTGATTATGTTATTCTTCCTCGGGTAGTATTTCTCCTCTTTTTTTCTCTAAAAAGTCTACTTTTCTCTATCTAAAACACTATTAAGTAATTTATTGTTAGCTTTTTATGTAGTTTTGCATTTATTCCTCTATATAAGATTACCAGTTATTCTATTTTGTATTGTTTTAAAGTATATTTTGGTTCGTATTTTGGCTTTCAGCATTACTGCATCTGTTACAAGCAGCACAGAGAAAGTTAAAACAAAAACTACCATTTTAATGGAAAGGGAGAAGATGTGGTTGGAATTGAATCAATTTCAAACAAAGGTTTTCACTTGGCCATTTTCATTGTGGCTTATCCACCTTTAGCCCTTTGATCGCAATATAATTAGGTATTGGTAATATTTATTTCTTGTTCTATCCATTAGGTTCCTCTTATGATTGTAATGAAAGCTATGGGGATGGAAAGCGATCATGAAGTTGTACAAATGATTGGAAGAGATCCTCGTTACGGTTTGCTACTTTTGCCATCCATTGAGGTGATTGACATGTATATTTGACTATGGATGTGTTAGGATAAACTACTTAATTAAGGTCTTACTCACTCAACTATTTTGGGGAGCTTAAGCAAAGCACTTATTCCTAAACTATGACAATTATCGGAATAAACTAAAATAGCTTATGGCCATGTCATTAGTTTTTATTTTTTTGATTGGATGGACACATCAAATTATTTTCCTACGTATATCCAAACACCAATATAAATACTTATGTTCTGAGACAAGTCAAAATAAATTATTGATAAGCTCTTCCAAATGCCTCCTTCATCAAATTTAAAAATGCTTTTGCACACATTAAAGTGTAAGGAATGGTAGAAGCTAGTAACTTGTATAAATATAATACATTATATACTTGTATGCTCTTTCTTAGCTTAACAAAGCATATTGTACTATTATTTATGCTATCTGTGATCTGTTGAATATGTTTTGCCCGGTAAACAGGAATGTAATAAAAGTGGTGTATCTACACAAGCCCAAGCACTGGCGTACCTTGATTCAAAGGTGTGTTGTTCTTTCTTATTCCCATTTACAAAGGAATTCTCCCCAATTTCTACTCTCACACAAGATATTCAATTACAATACGAGTCTTTCAATTCTTATCTCCCCTTATGTGTCAACCTAAATTCCTAATGCCTTTTAACTAACTAAATAGTCTAATTAGCTTAGTGACTAGCTGTTGTCCTTATTATGTCTTAATGATCCATCCTAACCAATACCAACTTGCAACAATTTTTCTGAATGTTATTGCTTGATAAAAAATGTAAAGCAGGGATTTACATTATATAGACATATGGTAGTCAAAATTGAGATCCAGATCATAGTATTGTGCAATTTGTGATCTTCAAAGGGTTGAGTGATTTTTTGTTGGAGAAAACTTTCAATTTTATGTGAATGGTTGAATTGCCGTGCAAGCACATAAGTTTATGGACTTGTGCAAGTTTTATGATCCCATACAAAGACGCAAAGATACTGGATTTGCTGGCCGAGTCCGTGACTCGGTTGCAAAAGATCCATTTTTCTGGGTTAGAAAACCTTTATTCCATTTCTCCTTTGTGCAACCATCTTTCCCTCAGCTATCGACCTTTCATGCAACCCATTTTCTCCTTCGAGGGAATTTTGTGAGACTGTTTAAGGGGATCCTCTTTGTTATGTTCAATTGTTTTTTCTGTAAGTATAGTAGAAAAAGTTTTGGAGAAAAGAAGAATTTCCCCTGTAAATGTCCAATGTGTTGTTCATTCCTATTTTTGTTTTATGAAGTTAGTAATTTAGTGCATTGTTTATCCTCTTGGATATTTTCTCCTCACATTTTAGAGGGAAAGAAGAGTGCTTCTTTTGCTGTGCTTTGGTGCCTACGGTTGGAGCAAAGTTCTGAGGTTATCATATGAATGTCCTACCTCTTACGTATGGGATAAAGCTTCTTTCTGCTCCATTTGTGGGATAAAAAATTACTTAAAAACTTCTATTTAGTCTGCAGAATAAGTTTTGTGCATACTCGTTGTGTAATGTACTGATTATTTAGACTCTATTGGCAGTTTCTGATATTAATTATATACCTCTCAGTGTTTCTAATTTTACATACATATAATATTTATTTTTGTTTCTAATTTATTGCTAATGGCATTTGTGCATATCAGGCAAAACGTTCCATGTTTTCACCCATGCAATCTGAAAAGGTTTCAAATCTCTCTCTCTCTCTCTTCCTCTCCCCATGTCATGAGATTGTTTATTTATGCATTCTCATTCTATGTATAAAATAATGTTTAGTTCTTTTTGTTTTTTCCCTAACAATTTTCTGACTTTGTTTTTTTTTTAATCTTTTATGTAGGAAGGAAGAGCATTTTCTATCCTAAGAGATGTTTTTCTTGCTAATGTACCAGTAAGTTTTTTTTTGAATCATAAGCATATTTTGAATTTTGAGTGTGTTTCTTTTTTGTGGAAGTTTCATCCAACTTTGATTTCATTCTACTGTAATACATGTAATTCCTTAGCTGTGTTAGGTTTGGTCTGATTAGCTTCTTCTTCTGTTGTTGTTAGGTGCACGAAGATAATTTTCGCCCCAAATGTATATATGTTGCTGTTATGATGAGACGCATATTGGATGCAATTCTAAATAAGGATGCAATGGATGACAAGGTAGTGTCTTCTTTTTAACATGTGAGCTTATATTACTGGAAGAGGGGACTAAGTGTATGAAATTAGGAACGGTCGAATTTATGTAATGGAAGGATCTTGTCAATGTTACTTTACTCAATTTACTCAATAGCCATAATTTTTTGGTTATAGCCTATCACTGTCACTATCAGTAGAAACTTAAAAATGGTTCAAAAGAGGCGTAGGAACAAAATTAGGAGTTGAAAGCATTCATGTACTGTGTAACTGATATATTTACATAGTGTGTAACTAATGCGGTGTTTAGTCCTATCAATATGACAATCCTAGGTTGTTACAGTTTCTTGATGTATAAGGCATACCTTAAGTCATCTCCAAAGTATCAGTTCTAACAAATCAGATTGAAAAGGAAAAAACGAGAAAATTTGTGTTTAAGAATTTAGAATATAAGAAAAGGAAAAATCAGATTGGCCCGGCATTCACACATAAACATATCAGTTTCTTATGACCTTATCTGCTAAGGGAGGAAAACTATGTCCAATGTTTCGCAGTGCTCAAGAGCAATCATCCCACCAATCATGTTTTGCTTCAAATTGAACGAGAGAAAGCTTCACTATGGTTGTCAGGAAACAAGACATATTACAAAGAAGACATGAGCTATAATTGGATAGATACATGATGAAAACTTGGTATACTTCTAATAATGCCTCCTCTGAAGATACACCACATTTCATTCAATGAAACCTAATGTTTTTTACGTTTTACCTATTCCCTACTTTGGTCCACCTCTATCACCTATGCAGGTCCCATCATAAGACTGTGACTATTGAGACTCAGATCTTTAGTAGAAATCTCATTATATTATCAAATTATCCACATGAGCCATTCCAACAATTGAAGAAGTCAATGATATGCCCTTACAAAACCGGCTTGTAAGGTGAAGGATGTCTTACACTTGTAAACATATTTGCAAACCATTTCTCATCCAATTTAAGACTCTCAATACACCCCGCCACACCTAGAACTGGACATCTAGTGTGTTGCCCGAGGCATAATAGCGAGGGACCAAATAGATCTAGAAGGACTCATATACCATCTTTCAATTTAGGTTGGGCCTTACACAACCTTTACGAAACCAACTTGTAAGGTGCAAGATGCCTCCCACTTATAAATATATTTTCAGCCTAACTCCCTTGTGATTTACGACTATTTCAATTTACCCCTGGAGTTAGTTATTTTTCAGATCCACCTTAAAAACTTTAGGGGTATAAATTATCAGTAATCTTATGTGTCTTGTGTCTCTAATGAGATCACAAACCTTCGTATTTATAATGATGCTGCACTAATTACATTTAATGCCTTGTATTGACTAGGACTACTAACAATTAGCCTAGGATGTAGCACAATCAATGAATAATTAAAACATACACTGAATTTTAACACTCCCTCTCAAGTTAAAGCGTACTATGCTTTAAACTTGTTACATCAAAACATTTTATCACAAAAAAATGAAACTAAGGTTGACAATTGTTGGACTAGTTTGAAAAGAGAAGACACCATTAATGATTCATGTGTGAAAGAGTCACCACTAGATTGATCATCAGTGGGAATAAAACGTGCCACTAATATGATTCATATGTGGGAATAGAGTCACCACTGGGTTGATCGTCGATGGGAATAAAAGGCACTACTAATTTGATTCATATGGGGGAATAGAGTCACCATTGGAGTGATCGTCAGTGGGTGTAAAATGATTGTAGAGCAAATGGTCCTTTGTTCATGAAACTAAGTTCTCACAGTAGCAGATACAATGCGGAAGGGGGAGTTAAAAGATGAGAGGTTGTTGAAAAATCACTAAATCATGAAAAAACCCGCAGAAGGTGGCCGGAGACATATGCATGCATTCTCACGCGCGAATTTGGTGGAGACGCGTGGGACGCGCACATAGAGAAGACGGACGGGTGTGACAGCGTGCAGTGTCGGTTGGCGACGGGTAAAGCACCGTCATGCTTGCTAGAGGATTACATGTGCATGCATAGAGAAGACGGACGTGCATGACAGCGTGAGCAGTGTCGGTTGGCGATGGTTAAAGCACCGTCGTGCTCGCTAGAGGATTACACGGTGGTATTTGTTGGTTTTGGATGCGCACTAGAAAAAGGGCAGCAGCTGTTGGCACAACTGTAACAAGTAAAAAAAAGAACCGAACAGTGACAACCGGTGTAAAGCACAACTGTGTTTAAAAGAAAAAAAGTCACTGGAAAAACGCACAGTGAAAGCAGTGCTTTGAGGCAGCTGTAGTGTCGTGGCTGGTTGCTAGAAAGGCAGGCGGAGTTGATGGCGACAGATGACTGTATGAAGCCAAAAAATTGAAAGACTGAAAAAGGTGGTGCTGCCGGCGGCATTTGCCACCGCGATAGTGGTAGTGAAGCACAAAGATGGGTCACAGAAACAAAACCTGCTCTGATATCATGTAAAATATGAGTAATCTTATGTGTCTCTAATGAGATCACACACCTTCCTATTTATAATGACTGCAATAATTACATTCAATGCTTAGGAAGTTGTATTGACTAGGACTACTAACAATTAGCCTAGGATGTTGCACAATCAATGAATATTTAAAACATACAATGAATTTTAACAAGGGGGATGAGAAAATGCTAAACTGCCATAAAAGTTCACTGAAATGATGGCGTTCTTATCTTCAATAGAAACTTTGGAGATTAAGTGACAGAAAAAATTATTGAGGGAAGTTATTTGAAAATGAATGAAACTACAAGGGGTAAAGTGTAACTCCTAATTTTCTTTTCTAAAGCCAATGACCTGAGTTTGACATTTTTATTCATACTGAATTCCTTAACTTGTTTATTTGATACACATCATTATTTAGGTTGTAACATCAGAATGACCATCAGTAGAACTTGTAGAAATTAACTAACCACAGAACAAATGAGAAAATTGGTGATTGATGGTGAGATGGTATGTTTTTTCAACAAGTCTCTAGGATTGCTCTGGGTTTAATATTTTGTTTGAGGAACCCAAGGTTATTGTGAATGAGATCCAGAGTATCATTTTACTCCAGAGACTTTTTTGGTAGTAAAATATATATATAGATTAAAATACAACAGTTTGGCAGTTCCATTGTTCTGTAGGTGTTTCCACAGTATGATTCACTATTAGCTTTTGATTTTCACATTGAAGGTAAACTTCTTATCATGTTCAAACCAGTCCTAGAAATTAAAGAATGCAGCGAAACAGATTTTCTGTTTTGTAATAACATAAATTAACAACTGAGGCAATTCCACTTTATTCTTCATCCAAATTAGTTGGCAATAGTTACTATCAGCTAAATGTTTCGTTCAACTCACAGGATTATGTGGGGAACAAGCGTTTGGAGTTATCTGGTCAATTAATATCTCTTCTTTTTGAGGTACTATCGTTTTTAATTTATTACACATCCAACTTCTGCAGGTATATTTTGCACATTTTTCATTGCGTCAGTTACTCTTCTTTCTCTTTTAGGATCTTTTTAAGACGATGACAACTGAACTGCAGACTTTGACAGACAAATATTTGGAAAAGCCGGACAAGGCTAAGAAGTTTGATTTCATTAGTGTAAGCTTTCTTTAATATTTTTAATCAAACATCATATGAATGAAATCAAAGCATTCTTAAATCAATCCAATCTTGCTGAAGTTGTCCAGAATTCTCTGGTTGGTCACTCTTTAAAGTTAGTTCCTTTTATTCAATTCTTTTTCCATGTCATTTTCTTCTTATTTATTTGGACTTGTCTGTCCAAGGTGATTCATTTATTTATTTATGGGATTTTCCTCCTGCGTTTTGTTCAAGTTGTTCCTCATAAAAAACCCCCAAGTCAGTAAATTCTGTTCCATATCTTTTACTGTCTACCTATTACAGTATGAATCTAGTGCAAATATATGGTTGTTGGAGACAAAACAGTAATGCATGCCTCAGCACATATGAAGTTGGCCAAAACATTTAAATGGAATCTGATTTACTTGCAAATTTCTGATCTTGATAGTTTGGTGTTTTGTTGGAAATTTATTTATTCATGTTATTCTCAGATTCAACACTGTAAAATCTTTTAAATGTGGCTTGTATGTTTTGTACACATTAAAGGCACACATCACTGGTTTCATCATCGTATGTGTTTATTTGTTGGTGCTTTGGTGTTAATCGAACCTGATCTTAGTATCTCTGGATTTCAATTTACATAGTTTCTTTGGGTGTGTTCATAGCTTCTCAATCGAGATTATATATCTCCTGGTTTGGAAAGGTATCTCTCGACTGGTAATTTCGACATTAAAAGGTTCAAGATGCACAGGAGTGGAATGACACAGGTTGTATATTGTTCCCTTTCTAGTATTTCCATTCTATCTCCCAATATTTGCTCAACTGTTTTTTTTACAGGTGCTACAAAGGTTATCATTTATAAGTGCCTTAGGCCAAATGACAAGAGTCAAACCACAGTTTGAGAAGTCCAAGAAAGTTAGTGGTCCTCGAGCTTTGCAGCCTAGCCAGGTAACCTGCACTCCAGTTGGGAACCTTCTTGATATACCATTTTTATGTGCATTGTTTTTTTTGATAGAACAGGATGTCCTTGCATGATCCTTGAAGCTGACACAAAAGGCTTTATTGTTTTTGTTTTATTCTAATGTTGCTTAGTCCTTTTATTGTAAACTTAAAAATAATGTATTTATTTATGAACTTATACCTTCTTTTCTCAATTCCTCTTTCATATAGTGGGGCATGCTTTGTCCCTGTGATACACCTGAAGGTGAAGCTTGTGGACTAGTAAAAAACCTGGCTTTGATGACTCATGTCACTACTGATGACGAGGAGGCCCCCCTGATTTCTCTGGTATGTGCTTTTGATGTCACTTGATGATGGTTATCAATAGATGTGATTAACTACTACAACTTGTAATGACTTGCTTGTTTAATCATATATATTAATTGAACACCTAAAGGACAAGTTAGGGTATATGGCATTGTTTGATCCATGGCGGACTGGTTATTGTGCTTTTGATATTTTGGGAGAAAGTGAAGAAAGCTGAGAGAAAAGTTGATAGAGAATCTGTAATTGAATATCCATTACTTGAAAAATTGTTGATTGCAAGAAGGTGATCTCCATTTATAGTGTTAGAGATCAATGTAACAGAATCTAACTGTCCCTAACTGACTTGAACTAACTAAGCTAAGTTAGTTAGAACTGAAGCTGCTATTCCACAACATTTACATGTGGGAATTTATAATCCCATTCTAACTTTTATCTCTAATATTCCGCCTTAGAATTGGAGGGTGTTGTGATTAAGGTGTGGTTGTCAAACACCCTGAGCTTGTCACGAAGAGCTATAAACTTCGTAGCAGAGAGTGGTTTTGTTAAAGCATCTGCCCATCGATCTTGAGCTGGAACACGAGATACAGTGTGACTCTTGTTTAGCACCTTTTCTCGAACAAAGAAGATATCAAGTTCCATATAAACTTCTTCTTCCAAAACACCATTCAAACAGGATTTGAGGATTCTTAAATTTGTAGTGAAGTTCAGTGAGCAGAGACTGTATCCATAGAATTTCAGCTGCAAGGTGGGCTACACTTCTGTATTATGCTTTTGCAGTTGAATGTGCCACCAAGGGTTGCTTCTTGGACCACCAAGATATAGATTGGGACCAAGATAAGCACAGGCTCCAGATGTGGACCTGCAATCATCTGGGTCTGATACCCAATCTGCATTACAGAAGCCAATTAAAGAGTAGGCTGATGTATAGGTTCTGCTTGAATAAGGAGCCCATGGTGAAGAGTGCTGCTCAAATATCTTAAAATTCTTTTCATTGCTTTCCAGTGCTCTTCAAGAGATTGAGAGAGACACTGGTAGATTTTATTAACTGAGAAAGAGATTTCTGGTCTAGTGATGGTGCATACTGCAGTGCCCCAGCAATGTAACGAAACTGTGTTGGATCAGGAACAGCATCAGACCTAACCTTGGAGAGTTTGATGCTTGACACCATTGATGTTGGCAATCCTGATAGAGCAGAGATATGATAGAATTAGATGAAGAGAATTATTGTATTAATGGATATGAAAACAGAAAATGATTCAGAGCTAATGCTCCTCAGTTAGAGAACAATTCTCTCACTGCCCAACCTCTAAGGTGTAATAGTAAAATGAAAAAACTCCCTGACTAATTCCCCATACATTCCTATTTATTAGAGGAATACTAACCAACTATGCCAGCTAGGCAATCACACTTTTCCTGCATTCCTTTTCTTATTCTTTCTCACTTATACTCGCCATTGCTTAGACCTCACTTCATTTCTGTTAACTTACAGATCCCCCTCAGTACTCGTGGGGCCCAACCTATTCCTATCATCACCCCCACCTTCAACAGTAGCCTTGTCTTCAAGGCGCAAATCAGGGAATTGACTCTTCAGCAACAGTTCCTCTTCCCAAGTAGCATCTCCAACATCCATCCTTTCCCATTGAATCAACCATTCTCTCTTATGCTGCCCATCATCAAACTTATCCCTCCATGACAAAATCTTAGCAGGAATAATGTCCCTATTTTCAGACTCCAAACTAATAGGTAACTGAGTTGTAGCAGTATAGTTGCCCACAACTTTCTTCAATTGAGACACATGAAAAATAGGATGTATTGTAGATGTTGCTGGTAGCAGTAACTTGTAAGCAACCTGCCCTATCTTCTTAATGACTTGATACGGACCAAAAAATCTGGGAGCCAGTTTTTGATGGATCCTATGCACAACCGATTGATGTCGGTGATGACGTAATTTGAGGAAAACCCAATCACCAACCTCAAATTGCACTGCCTTGCGTTTCTTATCAGCTTGGTATTTCGTGTACTTTTGAGCTTTGAGTAAATTAGTTTTCAGTTGACGCAAAGCTTCATCCCTGTCCCTTAATTCCTGTGCTACAGCTTCTACTCTGGTTTCATCCTCCAAAAAATGCACCGATACTGGAGGCCTCCTGCCATACACCACCTCAAAAAGGGGTGAACCCAGTGGATACATGGAATGTGGTATTGTACCATAGTTCTGCCCAAGCAATCCAATGTGCCCATGTCTTAGGTTGATCTGCAATAAAACAATGTAGATAGGCCTCTAAACAACGGTTAACCACTTCCGTTTGGCCATCAGTTTGTGGATGGTATGCTGATGACATTTTAAGCACCGTGCCTACTAGCTTAAACAACTCTTTCCAAAAAATACTCACAAACAAGGGGCCCCGATCACTAAGAATCGACTCCGGAATTCCATGTAGTTTAACCACGTCCTTAACAAAAATTGCAACAATGGAGCGAGCAGTAAATGGATGTCTAAGAGGAATGAAATGACTATATTTGGAGAGACGATCCACAACCACCAAGATAGCCTCAAATCCATTACTTTTGGGCAAACAAGTAATGAAATCCATAGATATCTCACTCCACACCAAAACTGGAATAGTAACCCACTAGGCGTAGTCGCGGCATATTTTTGTCGTTGACAATTATCACAAGCTTTCACAAAATCTTGCACCCTTTTCATCATCCCTTGCTAGTATAAGGGGCCTTCCATTCTCCTGTAAGTGCGTAGGTAGCTGGAGTGACCCCCACTAGGAGAAGAATGAAAATCCTTAAGTAGATCATCAATAAGTGGTGAGTTAGCCGGTATAACTAACCTGTTTTTGTAGAATAAGATGCCACCTTTTAAAGAAATCCCAGGTTTAGCATTAGGATCCTTTTGAATAGCCTCCACAATGCTTTTATGCCAGGGATCCTGTGATACCTCTTGTTGCAATTGGCTGCTCTGCTGCCAAATGGGATAGGATTTAAGAGCATGAATCTCAACATCCTCATGTTGTCTCAATAAAGCATCAGCCACCTTATTTTCCACTCCCACCTTATACACCACCTCAAAGTCAAAAAGTCCAGCAACTTGGCCATCCATTCCTGCTGATTTGCTGTGGTAATACGTAGCTGTAACAAGTGTTTTAGGCTCTTTTGATCAGAATAAACCACAAATCGCCTTCCTAACAAATAATGTCTCCAATGTTGAATAGCTAACACTAAAGCCATCAACTCCTTATCATAGGCTGATTTAGATAACCTCGATGATTCAAAAGCCTTGCTTAAATACGCAATGGGATGTTTAGATTGCAACAACACAACACCAACTCCTTTACCTGAGGCATCACATTCAATTTCAAATGGAAATTTGAAATTAAGCGGGGCTAAAACTGGGGCAGTTGTAACAGCTACTTTTAATTTCTCAAAAGCTTTAGCAGCCGCAACGTTCCATCTAAAACCATCCTTCTTTGTCAACTCTGTCAAGGGTTTAGCAATTTTCCCATAGTTAGCTTTAAACTTTCTATGGTAACCAGTTAACCCCAAAAAACCTCTCACCCCTTGACATTCTTAGGGACTGGCCATTGTAACACACTGCTAACCTTGGCAGGATCCACATCAACCCCCGCTTTGGAAATGACGTGGCCCAAGTATTCCACTCGGTGTTGACCAAAACCACACTTCTTCCTGTTAGCCACTAACTCATGTTGTTTCAAAATATTTAAAACCATCTCCAAGTGTTGCAAATGAGCAGTCCAACTAGTGCTGTACACTAGTATGTCATAAAAAAAACCAATACAAACTTCCTTAAAAAAGGCTTAAAAATATCATTCATCACCGATTGAAAGGTTGCAGGGACATTGGTAAGGCCAAATGGCATCACCATAAACTCATAGTGACCCTCATGAGTATGAAATGCAATTTTATGAATGTCCTCTTCGTTCATACGAATCTGATGATAACCAGATTTAAGATCAAGCTTAGAGAAATAACCCGAGCCATGTAACTCATCTAACAATTCATCTACAACAGGGATAAGGTACTTTTCTTGAATTGTAACCTTGTTGAGTGCAAGATAATCTACACACATTTGCAAAGATTGATCCTTTTTCTTGACCAAAATAATTGGACTAGAGAAAGCACTAGTGCTGTTTCTAATCACCCCTTGCTGCATAAGGCTCTGAATCTGCTTTTCAATTTCATCCTTGTGTAAATGAGGATATCTATAACGCCTCACACTTATTGGACCAGCACCCTGCAAAAGTTCAATGGAATGGCTAGTGTTTCTTGTAGGAGGAAGACCCTGGATTTCTTTAAAAACAATAGCAATCTGGTCTAACAACCTTTGCAACTCCTTAGTCTGTTGGTCAGAGACACAAGGCACTAGTGAACCTATCACCTCCATCAAGGTAGACCATTCACAGCCTGTTAGCATCCGGGAAGGAGTGATAATGCTTTGGAAAGTAGCCATCTTCTCATCTAAAGCTTGGCCAACGAATTTCACCATACTGCCCTTATGGTTGAACACCTTAGACAACTCTTTCCAATCCATGGTCACCTTCCCCAAAGTTTCCAGCCAAACAACTCCCAAAATCAGATCCACACCTCCTAACTCCAACACATAAGCATCAAAACAAATCTGCACCATTCCCACGTCCATCTGAATTCCCTGACACCTACCCATAGTTAGGACACGATGACCATCTCCTAACTTGACACCCAAGGGATTAGAAGGTACCATAGGCAGTCACAGAGCTTCAACCACCTTAGGAAATACGAAATTATGTATGGCTCCGCTGTCAATAAGAACCAAAGTAGGTGCACCTTGCAAACAGCCCTCCACTTTGATTGTGCGAACCTGGTTTGGAGTGGTGGATACACCAAAAACTCCTATCCTTTTACATTCTAACTCCTCATGTTCAATCTCTTCTTCCGACGCAGCCTCCAACACCACAATCTCTCCATCGTTGACCACTTCATCATCCCCCAAGATAATCAATCGTAACTGCTTTGTTGCACATTGATGGAGGGGATCCCACATTCATTGCAACGAAAATAGAGTCCCATTGCGTGACGCTTTAGCCTATACACTTGGTAAATGGCGAACAGCACGTGAGTGACGACAAGAAACATCACCAGAATTTGGACGTGAAGATGCTGTAGAATTGGGAATGCGTGTTGACCCGTTATGAGATCCCAGACCCGACCTGGTACGCAATACTGGTAAATGCCGGCAATTCCACCTTCTGCGCATCTAAACAGAAGTCATCAATCGATTAATACTGTCCTGAGACGTGTCACACATCACCAACGTTCTCTGAATTTCAGAACCAATGAATTCACGTAACGACTCAATATTTGCCTCCACACGTCCCATGCGATCCTCCATTCCGTGATTCTTGCGTCCATTCTGGTTTGCATGAACGCAGCAGGTCGAACCAATTGATAGAGCAGAGAGGTATGATAGAACTAGATGAAGAGAATTATTGTATTAATGGATATGAAAACAGAAAATGATTCCAGAGCTAATGCTCCTTAGTTAGAGAAAACAATTCTCTCAATGCCCAACCTCTAAGGTGTAACAGTAAAATGAAAAAACTCCCTGACTAATTCCCCATACACTCCTATTTATTAGGGGAACGTTAACCAACTATGCTAGCTAGGTAATCACACTTTTCCTGCATTCCTTTTCTTATTCTTTCTCACATATACTTGCCACTGTTTAGACCTCACTTCATTTCTGTTAACTAACAGATCCCCCTCATTACTTGTGGGGCCCAACCCATTTCTATCACATCCCTTTGGCATTTTCCATTGGTGTTGGCATCGCTTATATATTTGGATTGTGAGAGTAATAGAGAGCCATTAAACAAGTGTGTGACCTCAATTATTTAAGGGCAAACTCTGAATTCAGTTTAGTAATAAGTGTCTGAATATGAGAGAGAGAGAGCTACCAGTAAGGATGATGTCATCCACATAAACAAGAGCCATCAATGTAAAGTAAATGAAGCATAGGATGAAAAGACTAGGATCACAGTTACTAGCAGTGAAACCATACTAAATAACCTTGAGCCTGTCAAACCAGGCTCTTGAGCCTGTTTTAAGCCATAGAGTGCCTTGTTAAGCTTGCAAACCAATGTCTTGTCTTGAGCCTCAAAGCCTGGAGGTGGCACCATATAAATCTCTTCTTCCAAAACACTATTCAAAAATGCGTTGCTCACATCTATTTGCTGTATATGCCACTTGTTTGAAACTGCAATAATGAGAACTGTACGTACAGTCACATGTTTAACAACAGCGGAGAACGTTTCAGTGAAATCAAAACCAACCTTTTGATGAAATCCTTTTGCAACAAGGTGTGCCTTGTACTTATTGATTGATGCATCAAGATTCTTCATGTCTCTAAACATTCACTTGCACCCAATAGGCTTATGGTCAGATGGAGGAGCAATCGAGGTCAAAGTTTCATTACAAATAAGACCAGCATATTCATCTTTCATGGCTGCAAGCCAATGTGGTGCAACAAGAGCTTATTGTACAGTAGTGGGTTCCAAGTGAGTTAGGAGCATAATGGGTTGCAAACAGGTTAGTATAATGCCATCCTTAGCTCTAGTCTCCATTGGGTGAATGTTCCTAGGATGTATCCTGATGGGAACAGGATTGGGTGCAGATGCCTCAGGTCTGGACACAGATGTGTCCAGTTTGGACTCACGTGCTTCAGGTCTGGATGCAGAGTTTGGGTCAGAAGGAGTTAATAGAGGCTGTGGTGACTGCAAGGCTAGAGAGGGTGCAGGTGAGGAGGAACCAGGTGAAGTGGTGGCATGTGGAGAGTTGGTGGATGATGAGAGGTATGATGAATGTGAATCTGTGGGATTAGATGGGGTTGGTTGAGTTATGGTAGGTTGAGGAGGGAGGAGGTATTGGCTAGTTTGTAAAGGTAAAAATGTTTTTGGTGTGGGTGTCACTGTTGATGAAGAATTTGTGGGAAACATTTCAGAGTAGGGAAACCTACCCTTATTGAATAACACATCCTTGGATATATAGATTCCACCATCAGGATTGAGGCATTTGTACCCCTTGTAGGCCGTTGAGTAACCTATGAATACACATTCTTGTTAAGGATGGAAAGCATGCACATCCAAATACTTTTAAATCTTTGTAGTTGGTGATTGAGAATAGGTGATTGATATACGATTAATAAAGAATGCGGCAGTAATAAAGGCATGGTCCCATAATTTAAGGGGTATACCTGCTTGTGGCAACACCGTTAAACCAATGTATGCTATGTGCCTGTGTTTTCGTTCAACAAGTCCGTTCTGATGATGGGTGTGTGGACAAGTAAACTTGTGCAGAATACCTAGATCAGTAAGGCATCTAGTGAAAGGAAGAAACTCACCACCTCCATCACTTTGCACAACCTTGATTTTACAACTGAATTAGTGTTTTACCATGGCTTTGAATTGTGTAAATTGTGCTAGAGTATCGGACTCCAACTTTAAAGGATAAACCCAAACAAACCTAGAGTAAGCATCTACACAGACGAGAAAATACATATAGCCACCAGAGGACTTAACTGGTGTAGGGCCCCATAGATCACACACCACTAATTTAAGTGGATTGTTGTAAATAGTGGTGGAGTGAGGGGCTGGAAGACGATGCCCCTTCCCAAGGCAGCAGGTTGAGCAAAAGTCAGTAGGGACTTTTGCTGGTACAGGATTGTGACACAGTCTCAGTGCTGCTTTTAAAGATTCATGATGAGGGTGCCCCATACGTGTATGCCGTAGTTGATAAGCAGAATGTGAAATAGGAGTAGCTACAAAATTTAAATTTCTATTATTATACATATAATTGACATTAACAAATGCAAGAGGTAAAGGTTTGAATAGAGAAGCATTATTACAATACACCATATTAGTTTCAGCTTTATTCAAATGTAAATTGGTAGCTAAGTGAAGAGGATGTTCAAACTTGTTTAGTCCATCTGCTCCAACAGTCCCTCTTAGCAAGACTTCAGAAGAAGCCTGTGATTTCACAACACAAAAGGTGGAGTGAAACTCAAAGAACACTTGAGTGTAAGATCGTTGAGCGTAAGATTGGTTGTGGGAAGAGAGGAAGAAGGAAAGCACATATTTCCTACTGAGTCTATAGACAAACCTTGACTATTTCCTATTAGAACATGATCAGAGCCTGGCAAGGAGACTGCATCTTCCAGGTTTGAGGCTTCAGGTGTGACATGGGGAGATGACTAATATGGCTCTTCTTTACTTGTGACGGCTGTGACAACGGAGTTGTAATCCTCAACAAGCTTCGTTAGAGGCGAATCAGATATCGTTGAGAGAATCCAGGGGCAAACAAGAGCGTCTTGCTGCTCCCATTCAAAATAGAGAAGTTTGACATGATTTGCAGTGCGATCTGTTTCAGTGAGGAAACGCAGTGGAGCCACAGGTTCTGTGATGAATTTCTGAAGCTTAACACCATCAATTTGCTGTTTCCATTGTTTGAAGTTCTTATCATCAAGTTTTACAGAGATTAGGTGAGAAAATTTGACATGCGAAGCATGGAACCAAGAAAAGGATTTGAGAAAGAAAAAAAGCTCTAAGATACCATGTTAAGATTCATATCGGGAGAAAGTGAAAGAAAGCTGAGAGAATAGTTGAGAGAGAATCTGTAACTGAATATTCATTACTTGAAAAATTGTTGATTACAAGAAGGTGATCTCCATTTAAAGTTAGAGATCAATGTAACAGAATCTTGCCGTTCCTAACTGAATTGAACTAACTAATCCTAACAGAACCTTCTAGAAGCTAAGTTAGTTAGAACTGAAGCTATTATACCACAACATTTACACACGTGGGAATTTATAATCCCATTCTAACTTTTATCTCTAATATGCTTCAATGTAATGTGTATTGTTTAAAATAGACGTATGATAAAACATGTTTCATTTACATTATTTATCCAATTTAGGTGTTTTACATTTTATTACGTTATATTATTTTTATTACAGTGCTATATTTTGGGCGTTGAAGACATAGAACATCTCTCAGGAGAAGAGCTTCATACACCAAATTCCTATCTTGTCATTTTTAATGGTTTGATACTTGGCAAGCACAGGAGACCACAGGTATTGGTCTGTCTTTTATCAGACTTATTTATAACTCATTCTAATATGAATTATATCTGATTTATTACAAACCTTAAAAAAATTTGTTCAAGCGTTTTGCTACTGCAATGAGAAACTTGCGGAGAGCTGGTGTTATTGGCGAGTTTGTGAGTGTCTATCTCAATGAAAAGCAGGTGAGTAGTTCTGTTGCAGTTGAATTTTTTCCCATTCTTTCTTACTGTTTTATACTTTTATACTATTTTCCTGTTTTCTAGTTCAATCATTATTTTTGGTCTGTGAATTCCCTTATTTGGTTAATGTTTCAATTTGTGTTTCATTTTAAAAAATATGGTTAGCTTTTGTGTTTGTAAGTCTTGTTCTTTTAATTAAATTTTCTATATTTAACTTTGTATTCATTCAGAGGGAATGCCAAAAACATACTAATTTGCTCTAGGTTCATTTTTAATCCTATTAATTGCTAAATCAAGAAATAAGGAAATACACTAAAACTCATGATTATAATTTACAAATATTCTTCTCCTAATAATTACAGATATGATTCTAACAACAATTACTTTCCTTTGTCAGGAGCTATCTGTTTGTTTCTAAATCTTTTTATGACTTCTGATAAAATAGTGGTTCGTTCAATTTTTTAATCGTAGAAGGCTGTGAGTTGAAACTGGTATTAATGAACAAAAACATGTTTTCAGTGTTGTGTATACTTAGCTTCTGATGGTGGAAGAGTTTGCCGTCCTCTTGTCATTGCTGACAAGGGAATATCAAGAGTCAAAGCTCATCATATGAAAGAATTAAAGGTAATCGCATCATATGCTTTTTCTCTTGGAAGTAGAGAATGGAAGCTGCTTATGAGAATATTAACTCAAATGCACTTTCAGGATGGAGTGACCACATTTAATCACTTTTTACGTAATGGTTTGATTGAGTATCTTGACGTCAATGAGGAAAACAATGCCCTGGTGCGTTTTTTTCCAATTACTTCTTGCTTATTTTGTTTTTGAAATAATATACGTGACAACCAGTAATCTCAGTTGCCTCACCAGTAATCAAAGTTGCCTATTTTCTTTATAGATTGCTTTATATGAAGGAGATGCGACACCAAAAACTACTCATATTGAGATTGAGCCTTTCACTATCTTAGGAGTTTGCGCGGGGCTAATTCCATACCCTCATCATAATCAATCTCCTAGAAACACTTATCAGGTTGCCCTCATACCTCACATCTGTCTAACTGTGATTTTTTTTTTTTGACGTCCTTTTTAACTGTGATATGCACTTGTATGAATAAAAGGTGTTCATTTTCCCACCTGAAATAACTTTTATTTTGCTCACTGTAGTGTGCAATGGGAAAGCAAGCTATGGGAAATATAGCATATAACCAGGCAAGTACACAGTTCGTTGTTTATGTAGCTTACACACAACTATTGGATGATCTTCAAATTTGATGAAAGTACTTTCCAATTTTTTTTCAAACTATTTATTAAATTTAGATTTAATTTTATGAGTCAATTTTTAATAGCTCTATTCTTTAGTGTGTGCTTGCAATTAAATACAAACATATAAGTTCATGTATGAGAATATTATTTTTGAAATATACCTGAATCAAATATTGGCATAAATTGTATGATTTTCCTTTTATCTCATTTTATTGAACAGTGACTGTATCAACTCCCTATTAAATATGGACTCTTTTCATAACTATATACAAGTAGAACTACAATCGGGATTTAGTTATATATGAGTACTAATAGGATTTGGTTGTTGAGTAATCTAGGGTTTAGGGTTTATACATATTTCAATTCAATAAATATATTTTACCCTAATTCTTAAGATGGTATCAAAGCTCTTGGTTTAAAGCTCGCTTCCGCATAAACCCTAGCCGCCTTTATTGCGGTAAACTTAAGCCACCGTCATTGTGACCCCTAAAGTCTGTTTGTTACCTCCATTGTTGCCTTCTTTGTTCTGAAACCAGCTGTCACTGCCGTGAACACAACTTTCAACTTCTCTCACCGCTGTTGAAGACTGTTGACCACTATACACTGATCGTATCACACCACCTCCCACTCCAATCAGCCGTTCACCGCCGTTATCCCGTAGATTGTAAATCAGAGGTTTGTTAAACTTGCTGTTTTTTTTTTATCCATGGCAGGAGAAGGAGTAGTGATTAATAATGAAACCGAGAATGAAAAATGAAATAAAAAATTCCAAGCCGAATTGCAAAGCCTTTCATCCATTCACAAGTCGAATGGGAAGAACTATTTGAAGTGGTCTCAAATTGTGCGCACTTTTTTGAAAGGTAAAGGGATGACAGAAAACTTAACAGATGAACCCCCCAAAGAAACAAATCCCAAGTTTAAGAGGTGGGATAAAGGGGATTCTATGATCATGACATGGTTATGGGATGCAATGACCTCAAAAATCAGTGACACTTGCATGTTTCTTAGCATTGTGAAGAAGATTTGGAAGGCATTAGAAGAGACTTATTCTAAAGCCAAAGATGCTGCCCAAATATACAATGTGAAGGTGAAAACTGTGGTTGCTAAACACGGAAACAAGACTGTGACTGAGTATGCAAATCATCTCAAAGCTTTGTGGATGGAGTTGGATCATTATAGAGTTATAAAAGCCAAGTGTTCAACAGATGTAGCATTACTCAAGGAGTATATTGAACAGGATAGTGTCTATGATTTCTTGGTGGCACTCAACTCTAATTTTGACCAAGTTAGAGTGCAAATCCTTGGCAAGGAGAAAGTACCTAGAATTAATGAGGTAGTTGCTATAATGAGAAGTGAAGAAAGTAGAAGGGGACTAATGCTGACAGTCCCACTTGGAAAAAGCTCAGCAATGACGGTTGACCAAAAGAAAGGAGGAGGAGCTTATGTGGAGAAGAAAGGTGAAGGAGTGTGGTGTACCTATTGGAAAAAGCCTCGCCACACTTGTGAAAAATGCTGGAAATTGAACGGGAAGCCACCTAGTAAAGAGTGGGGCAGTCAAAACCGAGACAAGGAGTGGGGAAGAATGGGAGGTCAAGCACACATAGCTACAAGTACTAGTGAAGAAAGTTGAGAAGCTATGATACAACTGAACCAAGATGAGGTAGAAAAGTTGAGATCTTTACTCACTAATTTGGAGAAACCAACAGGTACTTGCTCTTTGGCATATTGAGGTACGTTTCTATTTTCTTTTGGACTTACTGCTTTAGATATACCTTTTAACCAATATTGGATACTGGAATCTGGAGCCACATACCACATAACACCCTTACTCACACATTTCTCTACTTATTCACCGTGCCCTAGCAACAAGAAAATATCAATAGTAGATGGTACCCTTATAACTGCAGCAGGATAAGGAGATGTCCAAATAAATCCGTCCATAACTCTAAGAAATGTTCTCCATATCCCTAAATTGTCCACTAGCCTCATTTCCATACAAAAACTCACAAAAGACATATGTAATGTTATCCTCTATAAAAGCTCTTGTGTTTTTCAAGACAAGAATTCGGAACGGACGATTGGACGCATGAGAATGGAATGGCCTTTATTGTTTGGATATAACTAAGACTCAACTCCAAAGTTATTCAACAACAATAACTCTTTTTTTCTTTCAGAATCAGTAAAAACCATTAGAGATAAGGTTCTTCTGTACCACTGCCGCCTTGGTCATCCTTCATTTCGAGTCATTAAGCAAATATTTCCATTGTTTTTTACGAAGTTAAATCTACAGAATCTCCACTGTGAGGTGTGTGAGCTTGCTAAACACAAAAGTGTACCTTTTCCAATCAGTAATATAAGTACTTTTCTGTTTTATTTAATTCATACAGATGTGTGGGGTCCTTCAAATGTTCCAAATATATCAAGTGCACGTTGGTTTGTAACCTTTATTGATGATTGTACTCGGGTTACTTGGGTGTATTTACTAAAACCAAAATCTGAAGTCACGTCTGTGTTTCTACGGTTCTTCTCCATGATAAAAAATTAGTTTGGAGTAAGTATTAAGAGGATTAGGTCTGATAATGCAAAAGATTACTTAATCACGATCTTAATTCTTTTTGTAAAAAAGAAAGCATTATTCACGAGTCCTCATGTGTCAAACTATGGTTCCTATATTTTTTTGGGGAGAAGCGGTGTTAACTGCGTTGTACCTCATAAATCGTGTCCTTGCTTTCAAAACTCCTATGTAGGCCCTATTCTCGTTCTAGTAATCTTACTCCTAGAATATTTGGGTATGCATCGTTTGTCCATATCCATGTGATAATAGAGGGAAAGTTAATCCTAGAGCCTTAAAAGTATCTTTATCGCGTACTTTTCCACCCAAAAGGGCTACAAATGCTATCATCCACCATCCAAAAAATTATTTGTCTCCCGTGATGTCGCCTTCCACGAACAAGAAAGTTGCTTTGGTCAAACCCATCTTCAAGGGCAGAATACAAGTGAGGAAAATCAGTCTCTTCTACTTTCCGAAGAAGATGAGTCTCTTCTACTTCTTGAATTGACTCTTGAACCAGAAATTGAGATTGAAATTGATTCTGAGAAAGATGGAAATGATGGCGCTAATGTAAGATATGAGAAGAATCTAGTATATACAAAAAGAACAAAGGCCATTCCTGAATCTATTCATATCCATGACTCCAATTCGACCTTACATGAGGTAACTTCCCTTGACGCTTCAAACTCTAGTGATGCAATCTATGAATCTTCATTTGCACAGGAATTAGAATCCAATGCACCACCAACTTATGATGACCTTCATATCCCAATTGTCCTTAGGAAGAATACTAGGACATGTACCACCAACAAGCCACTCTACCATCTATCCAACAACCTATGCTTTGAACAATTCTCACCAACCCATAAAGCCTTCCTTTCAAGCCTGGACGCTACCACTATACCTACCTCTCTATCTGAAGCGTATTGTTTGACAAAAAATAGAAACAAGCCATGGACAAAAAATGGACAAGAACGGTAGTTGGGATTTTGTCCCTCTACCAAATGGAAAGAAACTTGAAGGATGCAAGTGGGTATACACTGTAAAGTACAAGGCTGATAGGTCTCTTGAGAGGTACAAGGCAAGGTTGGTAGCTAGAGGATTTACTCAAATGTATGGAGTGAATTACTTGGAGATATTTGCTCCGGTTGCAAAAATGAATACCGTCCGAGTGATATTATCTTTAGTAGTTAATTATAGTTGGAACTTGCACCAATTTGATATAAAAAATGCCTTCCTCCATGGAGATCTAGAAGAAGAGATTTATATGGACTTACCCCATGGATATAGCGAGCATATTGCTGCCCACACCATTTGTAAGCTAAAGAAGGCTCTATATGGGCTTAAACAATCACACGAGCATGGTGGGTCTAGGCTTCAAACAAGGCCAAGGAGATCATACCCTCATTATCAAACACTCTAAGTCAGGGGAGTAACAATGTTATTGGTATATGTGGACGACATTATAGTGATCGATGATGATGAAAAGGAGCAACAACTGTTAGGACAACACCTAGCCAAAGAATTTGAGATTAAAACCTTGAAAAAATTGAAGTGGCAGATCAGCAAAAATACGTCACAGATCTTATGCAGGAAACAGGCAATACAACATGCAAGCCAGCGAGTACACCAACCGATCAAAATTTAAAAATGGGAAATGCAGAAGAAGACATACCATTGACAAGGAAATGTACCAAAGATTAGTTGGAAGACTCATATACCAGTCACATACTAGACTTGATATTGACTTTGCTGTAAGCCTAGAATTTATGCACCAACCAAAGGAGGTACACTTGCAAGCTACACTTAGAATCGTGCAATATTTGAAAGGAACCCCCGAAAGAAGAATTTTGTTCGGACGAAATGGAAATTGGGTCTTGAAGCATATACTGATGTTGACTATGCAGGGCCAATTATAGATAGAAGGTCAACTATGGGATATTGCACTTTTCAATGTGGGAATCTTGTGACTTGGAAGAGTAAGAAACAAAATGTGGTTCCAAATCCAGTGTTGAAGCGGAATTTAGGGCAATGGCACAAGGACTATGTGAGTTATTGTGGTTGAAGATCATTTTGGAGGACCTGAAGATAAAGTGGGATGAGCCAATGAAGTTCTATTGTGATAATAAATTTGCTATTAGCATAGCACATAATCCAGTGCAACACGATAAAACCAAGCATATTGAAGTCGATAGACATTTCATCAAAGAAAAACTCAATAGTGTCCTAATTTGCACTCCATATGTCTCCTCCCAAGGAAACGTTGCAGATCTTCTAACTAAATGACTAAACAACAGCAAGTTTGAAAGAATGGTATCCAAGCTGGGAATGGAGAACATCTTTCACCAGCTTGATATGTTTCTGTTTCTGTTTTATATCCCTCAAGTATATGGATTCAGTTGTATAGGAGTAATAATAGGAATTTAGTTATATATGAGTACTAATAGGATTTGGTTGTTGAGTAATCTAGTATATATATATCTGATAGTATATATATATTTGACGTATATCCAACATATTTCAATTCAATAAATATATTTTACTCTAATTCTTAAGATTATGCTATTTAATTTCATGCCCATAAATGTTTGTTATCTTTTATATATAATTATGTCCCCACATAAGAAGTGTTATCTGTGCTTGAAGGTTTGATGAGGTCTAGGTTTCATTGAATTTTATTTTGATTATTGTGAAATTAGAGGTGGTGTGAAGTTTGCATTGTATGTCATCCGTGTGATTGTTGAGGTGTTGTACTGTTGTCCGTATCAAACAGGTAATTAACCTAAAGCTTTGGCAGTTAGGTGCAGGTTTAGAAATGAATTTATAAGACAAGTGTTTTACAGGAGAACCTGATAACCTGTAACAGTTTTTCTTCTGTTTACATTTCGTGTGTTGAGTAACTATGCCTGCTGCACTCAGCATTTTTGTAGTGCATGGCTGTCCAGGTCAAGAAACTTTCATACTCAATTCCTAATGAAGTTTAAAATTGGATTTTTCAGCTCCGACGGATGGACACCTTACTTTATCTACTGGTTTACCCTCAACGGCCTTTGCTGACAACAAAATCAATTGAGCTGGTTAGTAATGTTTTCATTGTTTAATTTCTTGATGAGTCAAGGGCTGTATTTAATCTATACTCTATTAGGTTGGATATGATAAGCTCGGAGCAGGACAGAATGCCACAGTAGCTGTAATGAGCTACAGTGGTTATGATATAGAGGATGCTATTGTCATGAACAAATCATCTCTTGATCGGGGTTTTGGTCGTTGCATTGTTATGAAAAGGCACACTATTTTATTTGGCAATTTTATGTCTCTGGTTGCTGCATATTTCATTGACCATGTTTTTAAGTTCGCAATGTTAAGTTTCATGTTCTTGAACATATAGGTACGTCGCCATTAGACAAAAGTATTCGAATGGCACCGAGGATCGAATAATAAGGCCAAATAGAGCTGCAGACACTGCGGGGCGTATGCAGGTAATGTGCGTTTAGTCTACATAGTAATTTCTTATAGTTTCTAAAAGAATTGCGTGTGTTTGCAATATAATTTCGAGATCCCCGAATTATGTGATTAATTCAGTTGGCCATAATATCACAAACTAGTTGAAATCACTTAGTCCAGGAAAGAAAATACTTAACGCTTAGTAGAAATGACAAACTCGCCAACTAGTCATATCATCATCCCTAATATCAAAACTCATCTTCATTAATCTCATCATCTCCTCCATCATTTCCATTATCTTCTCCATCATCATTGTGAGAGGTAGAGAGGATGGTTGTGAGTCGTGATGAAGAATATATTAAAAAAATAGAATATTTTCCCGTTAAATGCAACCTGGTTGGGCATGACCCAAGCCAGAAAATACGATCTCGCCTGAACTCGTGTGATTTCATGATCTTGATGCGATTACGCCTGCGATCTTGCTTCAAATGCGATTTTATGTAGGATTTGGATTGTAGGGGCTTGGTGAAATCATGCGATTTCGCAATGAAGGCAGCACTAAGTAGCCTCAATTAAAGGCGGCAAGGGTTGTATTGTAATTAAGACTTTTTTCCAACAGCTGGTCTTCTAACTACTAGCTTCTCATAGGAAGTGAAATCAGCATATGTGTTTTAACTTTTTCAGAAGCACCTTTATCTGGCTTCTCCATAAGCACTTATGAATTTGTGTGAATATCTTTTCAGAAGTTGGAAACTAATTCTAGCTGGGATACATACCTTTAAGATTGCAAAGATTTCTTATTTCCTTGCATCCTTCTTTCTTTTATTTACTAGTTTAGTGATTTGGTTGTAAAGTTCTCTATTTTTCTTGTATATTCTGACTTTATCAGTGTGATTTAAATACATTGTCTAATTTCTGAATCAGTTCTCAGGTAAGCAAATTATTTTTCCTTGTTTTCTTGCTTCTTCTAGATACTTGACGATGATGGGATTGCTGCTCCTGGTGAAATTATTAGGCCAAATGACATGTATATCAACAAGCAATCACCTATTGAAACTCGTGTAACTAAAACAGGATCTACAGCTAAATTGCCTGATAAGTTAGTTTTATTAACAGTTTAATTTAACTGCGGATAGGTTTGTGTTAGATAGATTTTTCTTTATGTTTTTTCTAAATGTTTTCCTTATATCCAGTGCATACCGGTCCACTCCACAAACATTTAATAAATGTCATGGAGGTGAAGTAGTTGATAGGGTAGTTCTTTGCAATGATAAGGATACCAACCTGTGTATCAAATTTCTAACCCGTCACACTCGGAGGCCTGAGGTAAAGTCTTGTTCAGTTTATTGTGAGGTATTGTTCTTGATTTGAAGTAGCTGATTGATTTCTCTGGCTGTATTTGTTGTCTTAGCTTGGTGATAAATTCAGTAGCAGACACGGGCAGAAAGGTGTTTGTGGAACAATTGTCCAGCAGGAAGACTTCCCATTTTCTGAGAAAGGCATTTGTCCAGATCTGATTATGAACCCTCATGGGTTTCCAAGGTAATGCAAATGATTCTCATTACATGTATACCTCACTCTCGGAAAGTAATTGTCATGTTTCTCTGTTTTCTCAATGACATTGTTGCAATTTTAAAATAATATATGCTACTCCTTTTTTGTAGCCTTTAAGAATAACCCTATAGCCCAATATTTGTGCAGTGTATCGTGACACTAGATAACTAAGCACGATTGTTCTGAACTTAAAATTAATGTTTTCTTTCATCACATAATCAATAAAATTATGACCTTGATAGAATGTATGTCTTTTATTAGAATGCTTGTTTAGAATCATTAGCATATTTATTACATGTTAGTCTATTGGTCAACTAAATTTATGAATATTTAACATTTAGTTACCTCTGTACATACTCCCTTATTTGCCTCTGTTCATAATGATGCACTGTGTATATAAATGGGAGGCTGTGTGTAAAAGATACATAATTTCTTCCAAAGGAAAAATGTATAATTTCATGGAACTCTTTAGAGCTTGAGTCCATTTGTTTTGAGTAGTTTAACAAAAGGTGTTTTTTACCATTCATGGCTGAAGTTTAGGATTACTCCTATACATTGCATACTCCATAATTATTATGTTTGATACTTTGATTTTACATTTATTTGGTCTTATTTTAATTCCGTAAATCACTTGTTAATTTATGGAGTAGACTTTATGTACTATCTCCTTTAAAAGGAGTACCCTTTCGTTAGAATAAACATGTTCTCAGTTCATACGTTATCTATCCTTTTTTATTTGGACACTTTTTTTTAATCAAAACTGTATATTAAAAAGTTAAAAGAAAATTTCAATATGATGAGAATAGTAGTTGGTATTCCCATATACAAAGCAATACAATGGCCCAAGTATCAGTGTCAGGAATATGTAATTTTTTAGGCTCTACAAACGAAATCAGTTCATTTTTCCCTTTATTGAGCAATCAATGATATACACAACTAGTAGTGTCTTCCTATATTAATTTCTTTATGCACAACTAGTGTGAGAACATCATATAGGAGTTCACTGAGGCCAACTTTGAGCCACTATCGTTTTAATTTGGTCATGGATATACTTATTGAAAATGCCTAATATCTAATAGCGGGTGCCGCAATGTGTTTTTTTAGATGATATATAGTTGTTGAAAACATGCTTTAGAAACTTTTGGTTTAAATACAAGTAAAATGATATATGTAATATCTGGGGTCGCATATGTAAGATATTATACCAGACAGCAAGTCGCATATGCAATATCTGGGGTCCATCACACATAATAATGTGGGGAAAAGGAGATGCAAAACATTGGTTGAAAAAGGGTCAGCGAAACAAAGGAGTGCATTGGGTGTTTCTTGTTATTGGAAAGTAAGGTCAAACCTAGGAGATCTTCATTGAGTAAGAAGACACACAATATAGGAATAGGAATGAATGCTAGAGGCCCATCTGGTAAGAAGAGTAGTAGTAGATAAGGGGTTGAACTCTCGTAGCAGATGTTTTTCATAAGTACTGCTAGAGGCCCATCTCTTAACAAAAATGAATAAGATGCACTAATTTGATGTTTGTAATCATTTTTACTGTATATATTTGATGTTTGATGTATTGTATGTAGTTTGTTATGTGAAAATAACTGATGCTTTTCGGAACCTCTTTTCCATGTGTAACGAATTAGATGTAGATGAAATAGCTATTATTGGTTTTCACGTATTTGTCAAGGAGAATGTGCTAAGTGGTAGAGCGTCAATGCTCAAGTAGTCTTTTGGTACAATGGATGTGATTTCTCTTGTATGCTTACCATTAAAAAAATTAATTTTTAAATTAACTAATGTAAATATGATATTACATGTTTCCGGATAGTAAACTAATATTTTTTATGGCATCAGTCGAATGACAGTTGGAAAGATGATAGAACTTCTTGGAGGGAAAGCAGGGGTTTCATGTGGTAGATTTCATTATGGCAGTGCTTTTGGGGAAAGAAGTGGTCATGCCGACAAGGTTGAAACCATAAGGTATCGTATTTCTCTCTGGTATGACTTTTTTATGGTTTATTTATATTAGTGCTCTCATGGTTTTCTTGCTGTGACAGTGAAACTCTTGTGAAACATGGCTTCAACTACAATGGGAAGGACTTCATTTATTCAGGTTTTCATTTCACTTTAGAGTTATCGATTCTAGTTGTGGATGACAATATTTTTTCCATGGAGAACATGATGTTACCAATACCATTGGATTATCTATTTTGTTGAGAGTGGTTGTGGTTAGAAGCTTTGCATTAGGTTTGATAGGGGTGTCAAATAGGCTTAGCATCGATCAAGGTTGTCTCCTCCTGAATTTCCATTGCATGCCACACATTTTTATATTGGCCCTAACATGTCCCTTACAAAACCGGCTTGGTGGGCGAGGGATGTCTCCACTTAGAAACACATTTTCCGGTCATATCTCATCCAATGTGGGACTCTTGACAAGAGATTTTCAAAGATGAAAAACTCATCAATTGAGATTACACCAACACAGTTTAAGGACTTCTCTTGTTTTGATGTCAATTTGAAATAAGTAAATTATATATAAAAAAAGGCATGTTGCGTATAAATAAAAAAAGAGAATGGAGCCATAGCATAGCTTATATATTGAAAGGTGTACGTATTACAGTGAATATTTAACTCTTTAATTTTTCTATTATAAAAGTAGGCCATGTTTGGCACTTAAGCAAAATCTTCAGTTTTATTATTTTCTAGGCAGTCAATCGCAGCGGTTCCTGGCACAGTCGCAGTGGTGCGTGGCGGCAAAGGGCATGGCTGCCGCGGCGCAGGGAGAAGGAAGGTCGTGCGTTCACAGGTCACATTCCGGGTCACGCGTTCCTAAAACCCAGAAAACATGAATTTTCTTTTTCCTGGAAAAACCAATTTTTTTCATGAAAAAACAATTTTGCCCTTCAATTTTAAAACGTTTTGGGGGTATTTTTGATATTCCTTCCTTCAGATTTCACTATTATCCTAATTTCATTTTCCCTTCTTCCTCGTTCTTCCTCTTCTTCGTTCCCCCTCACTGCCTTTTTCGTTCTTCCACCACCAGCCGTGCTGTGCAGCTTCGAACACCACCAGCCTTCGCCCGTCCTTTTTTTTTTTACTTTTGTTATTACTTCCTTCTTTTCTCTTTTTTTTGTTTAGTTTTTCTTTTGTTATTTACTTACTTCCTTCCCTTCTTTCTCTGCTTGTTCTGCAAACAACCATTTACTGAAGAAGAGGATGATATTTGGTATCTAAATGTATGTTTTGATTAAGACTTGGGGTTTTTTATTACTATTTATGAATGTTTATGAGTTTGACACATTGTTTAATTATGCATTTTATATACTATTATTCATGTAATTTGTCCAAAAAATAGAGGTAATCCCAGTATTCCGCAACCCGCTATCCCGGTTTCTGGGGTTGGTCGTGACATGCTGCTATTTGGAATTAATTACCTAGATTACTTTATAAAATCCTAATTTTTTTTCCTGCTATTACCGCTATTTCAGAATGCAGAAATTAGAATAGGGCCACCATTTTCCTCATAGTGAAACTAGTATAGCGTTGTAGTTTTCATAGCGGATTCATCAAAATCCACTATGCTATAGCATTGCAGCGCCAATTTCGCCGCTATTTGACAACGATGGTTGCTACTTATTTGTGCCTTATCTTTTGCACTTTTTTCTGTTCCCCACCTTCATCATCTTCTAGGTCTTACTTGCACACTAGCTTCTTCTTCTTGGTTTATCACTAACCACACCGTAATCAGTGAAGTTCAGCTTTGATATACCAGTTATAATGATCGAGCTGCATTTAGGATTGACGTTTGCCCCCAGAAGTTAAGATGGGTGTTCTTAGTGGACAAAGAGTATGAAATAGAGAAAGAGAACGTTTGATATAAGACAAAGATATGAGAAATGGAAGAGATATTTCTCTCTTCTTTGTTTGGTTGAATAGTAAGTGAGGAGTCAAATGTTATAGTATTTGGAAATAAAAATGTCCTTAACTGAAAAAGCAGTATACTATTAAATTAATTATTACTCCTAATTTATTCGAATAAAATAATTTGATAAAATTATTCAAATAATTTGAATTTGTATTCAGCCCTTTAGTTAATTAGTAGATCAGTAAGCTTGCTTTGGGAAGAGACACATGAAGTGCAATGTAGGCCATTATCGAGTTTTTCTTTGATGAAGGGGCTGTCAACTTCGATATGTTTTGTTCTGCACTGGATTATCGTCTATGCTACTAATAGAATATTTATTATCACTATAGTGTTTCATTGGTTTATCCCACTTTATCTTCAAGTCTTCCAAAATGTGATCTGAATAGAGTGTTTGATAAAGAGGGTATGGTTTTCTTGGCTTTGTTTGAAGCCTGTAACCACCATCATTCTAGTAAACCTTCCAAACCACGCTCATGGCGATTGTTTAAGCCCATATAGAGCCTTCTTTAGCTTGCAAATGGTGTTGGCAGCAATATGTTCGCCTTATCTAATTTGTAAGTCCATATAAATCTCTTCTTCAAGATCTCCATGGAGGAAGACATTTTTTACATCAAGTGATAATTTCACCTTGACAGTATTCATTTTTGCAACCAGAACAAATGCCATCAAGGAATCCACTTCATACGTTTGCGTAAAACCTTTAGCTACGAACTTTGCCTTGTACCTCTCAATAAATCCATCAGCCTACTACTTTACAGTATATACCCACTTGCATCCTATAGGTTTCATTACATTTGGTATAGGAACCAAATCCCAAGTAACGTTCTTGTAAAAAGCTTCCATTTTCTGTCTCACAATGTAAAGTTGGATTGGACTTTTGGATGTGAATAGATTCAGAAATGACCTTTGTTCTTCTAGTATATACTATATTCTTTCCATCTTACATCGCCGCCATCATTTCCATCTTTTTCTGAACCAATTTCAATCTCAACATTGTCATTTTCATCTTTTTCAAAACCAATTTAATCTCAACATCTTGATCAAATGCTCTGTTTTTGGGAATATTATTTGTTGCCTAGAAAACAGAGTATGAATGCTGGATAAAATGCTCTATTTTTTGTGACAGTTTTTGGCAAAAAAGAGAGTATGATTGTTGCTTTTGTACCAACCACAATACTCCTTATCTCTGACCACATACTCAGAATTTCTTGATTGTATTGCAATTGTGTTGTCAAAATGAGCATTTGTTGCTTCACACAACAATGCAGCAGCAGTGCCCTTCATAATCATGAAACTCACTGGGGCATTCTCTATCCCTCAATTTTTTTGAGTTTTTTCTTTCCTCTACCATTCTCGTTGACCATCACTATTGGGTTTTGTTTTCCTTGGTTAATTCTTTGCTTTTGAACATTAAATGAACCTTGATCCATCAATGACTTTGATTCTATTTAAGGCTCCTCTTCTTCATCAGATATGGGCAACTAATATTTTGGCTTAAAATGCCAAATAAATGCAAGCTAGTTATATTGATAGGATGTGAATGATATATTTTGGGTCTTTTTACAAAACATTGAGCACTAATCAAATATGGAAACAAATTGATAGAATTGGTCAGAATTATGATTTATATGATGAATAGAAATGAGGAAGTTACAATGAGAGATACATGAAATAAAGGAATAATAACCACCAATTACCACTAGGAGTTTCAGAGCCTAGCCTCTCCCTAACCAACCTTAACAGAATACCCGGTGCCTATCTCTTTCCTTTGTTCTCTCTTTATTTAGTAATTAAATGGAAGTTACAAAACAATTATAGTAGCAATTTCATTATTAATTGTGGTTACTAACTCAAATTAGGGGACTGTGTTTGGTGCTTTGTATATAGGTTATTTTAACCAAATCCATGACTGAAATTCGTTAAACACATTTGCATTGATGAGATTTTACATGCTTTGAGTGAGACTCCAGCAATATGGTATTCATTTTTCAATTTATATGTTGTGGTTCATCTTTTATTTTTCAGGTATTACAGGTTGCCCATTGCAAGCATATATTTTTATGGGCCCAATATACTACCAGAAATTAAAACATATGGTGAGATTGAAATCCTTCGAACAAGGATGAAGTTATTTTTATGATTTTTTTTTATGTTTCAACGCAAGGGTATGGTCATTTTAAAATAATTAGAGTCCGTCGTTTACACTTGATGTGCATTAATGTGGTGAAATTTTGCTGTGACTATAGTGATCTTGATGTAAACAAAAACATATCTTGATGTAAACATAAAACATATCTTGATGTAAACAAAATTTCTTTTATTTTATAAATTATTGATCTGACAACATTGTAATATTGTTTTGTCAAAAAAAAAACACTGTAATATTGCTTAGGGAAAGTTATTCTTCATCTTAGTGGTAACTTATCATGTATTCATATCAATAAATTCACGAGCAAAAGCTGTGTTGATGATCAGGTGCTCGATAAGATGCATGCTCGTGGTAATGGCCCTCGTGCCCTGATGACTAGACAGCCTACAGAAGGGAGAGCTAGAAATGGAGGTATTCAATTTATGCTTTTATTGATGTGTTTTTGAATTTATAACATGTTGGTAAAAACTATTTTATTCATTTCTATATAAATGAAACTTATGATAAAAGTTCTATACTTCTATTTTACTTGTAGCTGTTGAGATTCTCTATAGTAAATAATAACTTGCAATTAATAAGTGACTAGCAATTAATGGAGATCTAATGCATTTCACTTATTTAACATCACTCTTTTTGTTATAATTTTAGGTCTACGAGTCGGTGAAATGGAACGTGATTGCTTAATTGCATATGGTGCTAGTATGTTAATTTTTGAGCGACTCATGATATCTAGTGATCCTTTTGAAGTTCAGGTAAGCATCAAAACTTCCCGAATTAAAATTACATCTCATGTCTGTAGCAACAGTGGTAAGTTCTGTTTATTGTAAAGAACATCACAACTAGAATTGCTTCAAATATTACCGAGGAAGACATTTCTTGGCAGTTCAGTTTCAAATATCCAGTGGAAAAGAATGAGTAAAAACACTTGTGTTTTATAGTAGGTAATGCACTCTTTAAATAGGAGAATCGCAATTAGTGTCAATTCCTTAAAGAAGGAAATAAAATACTGATCTTAGATATAATTGTGAGAATATCCTAGTAATAGGCAAACAAATAAGAGCTTATTTGTCTCATTAATTCTGCGATATCTTAAACCCTCTGCTTCAATTTCAAATTAGTACATAGATATTGATCATGTCCAACCTGTTTATCAAATGTTTGAAACTCAATTATATTTCTATCTCCTCCGGTCTACAAGAGATCACAAATGTACTTCTGTAGAGAAACTCCAATTTATTTCTTTGAACAGACAACCTCCTTACCAAGAAAGTACTATTTTAGGGACCCCAAATCTTTGATCCCAATCTCTGCTACCAAGTTCTTCTTTGGCTTCTCCATCTCTATCGCATCATCTCTAGCAAGAACGATATAATCAACATAGACCATTAAGGCAACCACCTTCCCATTGGAGCCCTATTTTGTGGTGTTGTTTGGTTGCCCTTGGGTGTATCAGACCATTCCTTCAAAGACTATTTCAAGCCACAGAGGATCATCCATGAAGAAAGCATTTTTCATATTCAGTGGGTGTAGGGGCCAATCACATTGAACACCCACTTATAGTCCACAGTTTCTTTCCAGTTGGTTATGTCATGATATTCCAAGTCTGTGCTTCTCAAAAGTTCTCATCTCCTCAAGAACAACTTCCTTCCATTTTGGAAATTTTAGTGCTTCCTAAAAAACATGAGGCAACTATCCCCATTCTTTATAATATGCATCCACTCCTGTCGAGAAGGTGTTTCCATTGGTTGGGATGAATTCACACGAGCTATGATGAGCAATTCCATTTTCCAAGAAAAAATTCTCCAAAATCATGAAGTATTTTATCTCATTTAATTTTGTGAATAATGATAGTTTCCTCTTTTACGCAGGTCTGTAGAACATGTGGGTTGCTAGGATATTACAACCATAAATTAAAAACTGGTATTTGTTCATCTTGTAAGAATGGAGACCAGATTTCGACCGTGAAGCTGCCATACGCATGCAAACTCTTGATGCAGGTTATTTGTTGGAAATTGGAATATCTTAGATACTATAGTAGAAATAGGATATATTTTATACATGATGAAATAATGCAGTGTTAAAAACTACTTTAGTATAGCTAGAGGACTTACAGTACTAATGCAATGAAGAATTTATTTTATTATTGTTATTACTATTTTACGTTCATTTTATGTACCTGGTGTGTGTTGATCAATTTGATTTCTATTTCAAAATTTCAGGAACTCCAATCAATGAATATTGTTCCACGGTTAAAATTAGCAGATGCCTAAGTTCAAGAGATGATCCAGTTTTGAGAATGCATGCAGCTTTCGAGTGAATCAAAGCAGATTTTTGATTTTAGCCTCTTCAATGTTAGAACCCCCTCCAAACCAATTTTCCTACCATAGAAAACAAAAATTGTACGGTTATTAGGTTCTGCTCACGTTGTAAAAAGATAAAAAGTTATATTTGACTTATATGGTTTCATTTTTTATGTTGAAATTGAATTTCACTATAAATGAAATGGTTTACTGGTGAACTATCTCTTATTTTATTCTTCTTAATTCTGAAATTGAATTTTTGGTTTCTTTATTTTATAATTTATTGGATTTGATTGGTCTTCTATTTTACAAAATGGTAAAGATGTGATATAATTAAATTGTGTTTAATTCTTTTTTTTTTCTTCGTAAATCTTTGTTTACCTTAATAAAGGCAATCGTGAAGCATTATCAAATAAAAAATTAAATATTAATTAATAACATGAATTTAATTTAGTTTTATCACATCGTTGTCATATTATAATTGAGCATGCAACATCATAAAAATAGTTGAGACAAAAAAATTCTACAAATTGTATAATATAGCTCAAAAACTCGGATTTTATTGATAGTGAGATTAAAAATTAAGTGATACAAATTAATGTTATCAGCAATGAGGCGCCAAATAGAGAGATAAAAGGATTCATTTTTTAAAACTTTATTTTGTCCATTTATTTAGGTTGTATAATTTAAGTGTCTTTACATAAATGAAAGTTTTTTACAATTAGTTCATTCAAAAAGAATTAGTTTTTACCCTGCGGAATTTGTTAAAGAAATGAGTCGCGCTTTCATTTTAATACAGGATTAGCAAAATTATTAAATAATAATTTGATATAAAAAATTTGATATTAATACTTATTTATTAGGATACATTGACTGAATATTATATTAGAAACAAGTCATAATAATATTAAATCTAATAACCTAATGTTAAAGATACTTTAATTTAATATAATATCAAAGATATTATAAAAAAAAAAATTTAAAAGTTTAATCACAAGTGTAAAAAGGACACTTTACACTAATTTTTTAGACATTTAATATAACATTCTGCTTTTTCAAGACATTAACTAATGAAATTTTAAACGTAAATAGACAAATTTGTTTATATATATATATATATATATATATATATATATATATATATATATATATATATATATATATATATCTTCAATCAACCATAAGGTTCTTCTGAACGTTCTCTAGTCATTTTCTCTTTAATAGAATAACCAGAACTTTCTACCAAATATTCTTCTAATCATTCTTTTAATAAATGAATTAATAAATGACTCAATCTTGACATGACTTATTCATCAAACTTTTGCTGAATGGATAAGAATATTTATGAGTGCAATGAACTTGTTCATCACATGAGTGTTCTTTTTAAGATTCGATAATCATTTTCTTGAATGATTGATATAGTATATAATATATTCCTTGTGAGATTATTTCATAAAGATGTTCTTTGACTTCTTTAGATCTAGAATAAATCTATTGGACATATTTTCCAAGGTATCAAATGATCATTTTGATCATTCTCCTTTTTTTTTGTTAATGTTCTGAACACTTGTTACATTTGATTCTTGAGACAACTTTTGACTTGTTTGATTCTCGTTGGTTCATGATAGAACATAGTGTGTGAATTTATAAATTGATGAAGTCCCACATGAGAAAAATCCTATATGTTGAGTAGTTTTCATCACTATATAAAGATTCTCAAACTTTTGTTGAAGTCTCACATTGGATATAAAACATATGTAGATTTGCTTGCATCACTATATAAAGAATGTCAATCTATTGTGAAAAGCACACCAAAGTTAAATGCATTTCCCAACTTTCTTTTTTTTCTCTTTTTTATTCTGCTCGATATATTTCTGAGCCACTTCTTTCTTTTCTTTTTGTCCCTTCGATTTTTAGTGGTTCTAATACCACTTCCTTTTAGAGAGGTTTTTATGTAGTAGTCCCTTTGATTTTTGAGTGGTCATAATACCATTGTACTTTTAGAGCGGTTTTTATGTCATAGTTCATTCGATTTTTAAGTGGTCATAATACCACTATCCTTTTAGAGCGGTTGTTATGCCATAGTTCTTTTTATTTATGAGTGGTTATAGTACCATATTATGAGTGACTTTTACCGCCATATTGAGAGTGACTTTAACCGTCATATTGAAAGAGTGTAATTCTAGAACGATTTTCTACAGTGCAGTGGAACTCCGATACAGTGAATCTGGGCTGTTTTATCCTGGGGACGTCGTGGTTGATAGTCTGTCTTGCACAATTTGGGCAGTGCCACGAAACATCTTAAAGAGAGCGACCTAGTCCACAACTCAACCCAATAATATCTTCGGTGACATAAATTGATTTTCAAACAGTTTTTGAAATTCAAAAAACTACAATTTTAAGACGTTTCTTTCTGCCATGTCAATTGAAGACATTACTGAATCTGTTTCTTTGAGGCAAACAAAAAAGAAAAGAAAGTTGAAGAATTAACCCATGGGAAGTTAATGATTACCTCTATAAGGATTATATTCTTAATGGACTTGTTGATGATCTGTATGAATACTATAGTTCCAACAATAGTGCTAGACATGTATGAGATGTTATAAAGAAGAAATATGATACCGAGAAAGTTGGAGCTAAAAAGTGTGTTGTAACCACTACCTCAAATATTAGAGTATCAAATGACCGATGACAAATCCGTGGAGGTTCACTCATAAGAAATTCAAAAGATAGCTCATGAGATCATCTATTAAAGTATGACTTTAGATTAATTTCAAATTGATTGTTATTATCAACAAACTGCCTCTGTTTGGAAGGATTTCAAAAAATTCTCTTAAAGCATAAAACAAAAAAATTTTCTCTAAACAATATCATAACTCGTCTCTAGAGATAAGAAAAAATCTTGTTTATGATTTTTTTTCTAAATAAGGCAGAGTTTACTTACTCTATAGGAGCATATTTTGTATACCAATTTCAAATATGATATTTTTGTTGTCAAATGGTACATTTGAGGCATGTTTAAATTAAATGTTGAAATTAAGAATGTTTTCTTCTGTTTACATGTTGTGTGATTTTAATATTTGGCATGCTAAACTCTATCATGTGAACAAACACTTAATTTCAAACTTAAGTAACTCATGTTTAATACCAAAGTTATCTTTAAATGATTTTGAAAATTGTGATTTTTGTAGCTAAGATTAAATAAGAAAGAGTTCACATAAATCTGTAACTAGAGAATCTGAGTCTTTAGATTTATTACACTCCGATATATAACTTGATGAGATGTTAACAAGAAATGAAAAACGTTATTTTATCACTTTTGTTGACGACCGCTCTGACTATACTTTTGTATATCTAATGAAAAATAAAGTGAAACGCTTGACATGTTTAAGATATTTGTAACTGGAATTGAAAATCAATTTACTAGAAAGATTAAGAGGTTTTATAGTGATAGATGAACTAAATATGATTCCTGTTCATTTATTGAGATCTATAAATTGAATGAAATTATACATGAAACAATTGCACTATATTCACATGAAATGAATAGTAAGGCTGAAAGAAAGAATAGAACTCTTACTAAACTAATTGTTGTTATTGTGCTTTACTCTAGTGTTGTATCTCACTAGCAGGGGAAAATTATTGTGACTGTTTGTTATGTTTTGAATAGAGTTCCTAAATCTAAAAATAAAACATCTCCTTATGAGATAATGAAGAAAAGACAACCAACTTGTCTTATCTTCAAACATGGGGCTGCCTGGCTTATGTCAGAATCCTCGATCCCAAGCGAATTAAACTTGCCAGTAGAGCTTATGAATGTGTATTCATTGGGTATGCAGTAAATAGTAAAGCGTATAGGTTTTATGACCTAAATTCAAAAGTGATCATAGAGTCAAATGATGTTGACTTCTATGAAAATAAATTCCCTTTCAAATCGAGATATAGTGGGGGCAGCGAACCAAGTCACATTTCTATGAAAAGAAGTATTGAAAGCAACAAATAAGGCAAAATAGAAATGTGAAGAAGTAAAAGAGTCAGAGTTGCTAAAGATTAGGACCCAAATATATGACCTATAATTTAGAAGAGGATCATGCAAATCTTAAAGTTTTGTCATCATTGGATGCAGATTTATGGAAAGAAGCTATAAACGATGAAATAGATTCTTTATAGTCTATCAAGACCTGACATTTGGTAGACTTGCATCTTGGTTGCAAACCAATAGGTTGTAAATAGATTTTGAAAAAGAAACTAAAACCTGATGGAACTGTTGATAAATACAAGGCACGCCTTGTAGCCAAATGTTTTAGACAAAGAGAAAATATAAATTTCTTCGACACTTTTTCATCACTCACTAGAATAACATCCATTAGGGTACTCATTTCTCTAGCAGCTATTCATAATTTGATGATGCACCAAATGGATGCTAAAAAAACTTTTTTATATGGTGATCTAGAAAAAGAAATCTATATGGAACAAACTAAAGAATTTGTAATTCATGGACAAGAAGACAACGTCTGTAAGTTAGATAAATGACATGAAAAATTTGATAACTTAATTATATCGAATAAGTTTAAAGTGAATGAAATTGACAAATGTATTTATTACAAATCTAAAAATGGCATTTGCACTAGCACATGTCTCTATGTAGCAACTTACTCATATTTGGTTCAAACATTCATCTTGTAAATACTATAAAATCATTGTTCAGTAACAACTTTGATATGAAAGGCCTCGGAGAAGCGAGTGTAATCATATGAATCAAGATTATTAGGTCAGAAAAAGGAATTTCTTTGGATCAGTCTCACTATGATGAAAAGATCCTAAAGAAATATAAATATATTGATTGTAAACCTTCTTGGACACTGATCCAAGTGTGAAACTTTTCAAGAACATTAGTGAAGGTGTTAGACAAACTGAATATGCGAGCATCATTGGCAACCTCATGTATGCCACTGATTGTACTAGACCCGACATTGCCTATGTCGTGGGACTGTTGTGCAGGCTTACCAGTAGACCCTAATATGGAGCATTGACACGCTATCGAAAGATTCATGAGATACCTAAAAAAGACCATGAGTCTAGGATTACACTATCAAAGATTTCCTACCGTCCTTGAAAGACACAATGATGCTGATTGGAACATCTTGTCAGATATCTCCAAAGCAACCAGTGGCTATATTTTTGGTATAGCCGATAGTGATGTATCTTGGAAATCGAAGAACAAAAGATATTGGCTCAGTCTACTATGGAGTCTAAAATGATAGCACTAGCTACTACTAGTGAAGAAGCAAGTTGGCTAAGATGCTTGCTAGCTGAGATCCTTTTATGGGAAAAACTTATGCCAGCTGTGTTGATCCACTACGATAGTTTCGCGGCTATTGCAAAGATTGAGAATCGTTATTACAAAGGAAAGAGACGACAAATATGTTGTAAGCACATCACAGTTAGAGAATTACTTTCTAAATGAGCTGTTATAGTGGATCATGTACGCACTGATGAGAATTTAGTGGATCCTTTGACGAAAGGGTTAGCTTGAGAGAAAGTCTTAAATACATCCAAAAGCATGAGATTAAAGCCTATAGAGTCACTCATTATGGTAACCCGACCTAAAAGACTGGAGATCCCAAGAATTAGGTTCAATGGGGAATAACAAGTCGTGAAGTGATATGAGATAAACATTATATTATATATCAGAGAAGCATGATTCCTGAACCGATGATAAGATGAGATAATAGAAACTCTTAATGAGATATATACTCCATGTGGAGTGGAGTACCTAGCTACAAGAGTACTCTTGATAGACTCACCTATGTGAATGTGGAAGTGGGGTCACTTCCTATGTAATTTTGAGGCTCCTAGAGCATTCATTATACTGGGATAGACATGCAGGGTCATTAACGCACGGCCTTTTGAGAATACAACCTATGAAAAGTTGTATATGATTTTGATGTCAGAGATAGAGTTCAAGACTACGAATCACTTTTGTTGAATTTAAATCTCACTTACTGTGCAAAGGTTAAAGTCAAGAGACACCTTTGCTTATGCACAATCTTATAGAAGCCTTTGACGCTACTTCAGAAACTTTTTTTTAATTCAAGTGGGGGATTGTTGGAACATAGTGTGTAAATTTAAAAATTGATGAATTCTCACATTGGAAAAATCTTATATGTTGAGTAGTTTTCATCACTATATAAATATTATCAAACTTTTGTTGAAGTCCCACATTGGATAGAAAACATATGTGAACTTGTTTGCATCACTGTATAAAGAGTGTCAATCTATTGTGAAAAGCACACCAAAGTTTGATGCATTTCCCAATTTTCTCTTTTTCTTTATTATGCTCGATATATTTCCGAGCCACTTCTCCCCTTTCTTTCTATCCCTTCGATTTTTAGTGGTTCTAATACCACTTCCTTTTAGAGCGGTTTTTATGCCGTAGTCCCTTCAATTTTTGAGTGGTCATAATACAATTATCGTTTTAGAACGGTTTTTATGTTGTAGTCCTTTCATTTGTTGAGTGGTCATAATACCATTGTCCTTTTAGAGCGGTTGTTATGCCATAGTTCTTTTGATTTATGAGTGGTTATAGTACCATATTTTGAGTGGCTTTAACCGCTATATTAAAAGTGACTTTAACCGTCATATTGAGAATGTTTAATTCTAGAACGGTTTTCTACAGTGTAGTGGAACTCCTGTGAAGACAAACTCTCATTTTAAAGTTTTGATGAAAATAAACAAAGGTTAATTAAGATCGTTAATTAAGATCGTTAACTTGTGCTTTTGAGTGTATTAAATCAAAGATAGGTTCCAAGAAAAGCAAAGAAATCAGCATAGTAAAACATAAATCTGAACAGAGAACATTCTTAAGAAAATCACGAAAACGGAGAATGTTCTTCAGGATAAAATATGGCCATGATAGCATAAAGACCAAAAAATCTCCATTACTTAATTGAAGTTATTGCCTCTGGAATTTACATTTGTATTATGAGTACTTCACATGGAACAGATATGATCAATTACAATCAAAAGAAGTCATTCGAATCTCAAAGAAAAAAAGCCATGAATCAAGCTGTCCAAGCAAGACTTAACAGTCTCAAGTTTGGCTGTCAAGAATAATAAACGATCTTGACAATGTACAAGGCATCAGGACAGCTTCCAGTATGTTCAGAAATTCATCCAGATTGATTATCAATCTCCAGGAAACTCAAAAGCTAAAAGTCCAGATTGATCATCAATCTCCAGCAACTTCATTTCAGTTTTCTGCAACAAACTTTCATGATCTTTTTGAATCTATTTTAATCAAGTTCAAGACTCCAATTCAAGCTACAAAGCATCATCACATATTTGCAATATTAAGTTATCATTAAGCTCAAAAGGATCTAATCAAGAACAAAGGATTCAGCAGTTAAAACAAAAAATAAAAATTGTCAAAAGCTGGATTATTTTTAATCAGAAATATTGGCTCTGATCAAGCCTAACAAGTGCACTTCCAACGGCTCTATTGACCTCCATTTAATGTTCTCAAGCCTATAAAAGGAAGGCCAATGCTCAAGGAAAAAGCAGAAGTTCAAGTGCTAACAAGTCTCATAAAATCATTCACATTCACATACTTGAAATTCTCTCATCACTCAATAGAATCAGTCTAATCAATCTTTATTTACTCTAATACATTTGTACTGAATTCTTTGTAAAGAATCGAAGACATCTCAGATTCTAATAAAACAATCTCATCATTATTGTAAAACTCAAACTATAAGAGTTTAGTATAATTTGGGGTAGATTGTAAGAAATCCTATCAAGGTTGGTAGGTGATTTGATTAATCTCTTTCTAGGTGGAATTAGATTAAAGTCTGTAACAAGATCAAAGTTGATCGAAGCTAGGTGCTGTAAAATCAAGAAGGTTCTTGTTTTAAACACTTAGTGGAAAATATCATATTTGTGAGGACTGGACGTAGCCCAAGTTGGGTGAACCATGATATATCCGTGTGTGGTATCTCTTATCCTTTATCTCTTTATTAAGTTTGATTAGTTTTCAAGTTAAAAATACAAATTTTTTTTTTCTCTAATTTGTAACTAATAAAAAATGTTCTTCGTTTTTATATAAAACCAAAAACGTTCTCCATTTTCTGCTTTCTTAACCAAGAACATTTTTGAGTTCAAATCTTAAGTTCTTCAGGAAATTTTAAAAAGGGAGATTTACAATTCAAACACCCCTTCCTTGTAAATCAATTTTGTTACTTCAATTGGCATCAGAGCACAGTTTCTAAAAAGAACACCTAACAAGTGTTAGAGAAAAAGATCCAGAAAAATGTCCAAAGCAAAATACATTGTTGAGGGAGGATCCTAAAACAGACCACCATTCTTTGATGGTACTAATTACTATTTCTGGAAAAGCAAAATGCAGTTGTTTCTTAAATCATAAAACACAGGCATGTGGAACATCATAGTCAATGGAAATTACATTCCAAGAGTGAATCAAGAAGATTCAACTTCAGCAGAGAAGAAAGAAGCAGATTGGTCTGCTTATGATAAAGTTAAAGTACTCCTAAATTCTAAATCTCAATTATTTTTATCGTGTGCTTTGAGCAGGGAAGAAAGTGAAAGATTAGATGAATGTGAAACTGCTAAAGAAGTATGGGACACATTGCAAACTCACCATGAAGGAACAAGCCATGTCAAAGAAACAAGAATAAACATTGGTATAAGAAAACTCAAATTGTTTGAAATGCAAGAAGGAGAAACTATTGATGAGATGTACGCAAGATTCACAACAATAGTAAATAAGATTTGTTCCCTTGGCAAAGCTTACTCAGTACAAGACAGAATGAGAAAAATCATGAGATGTCTTCCAATTGTATGGAGACCAATGGTGACAGCTATAAGTCAAGCCAAGAATCTTGAAACACTTCCCCTGGAAGAATTAATTGGAACCTTAAGAGCACATGAAATATTGCTACAAGAAGATAAACCAGTCAAGAAAGGCAAGGCAGTAGCTCTGAAGGCATCTCAAGAAAGCATCACAATACTGTTAAGACAAACTCTCATTTTAAAGTTTGGATGAAAATAAACAAAGGTTAATTAAAGATCGTAAATTATGATTATAAATATATCGTTAATTTAACCTGTGATTTTGAGTGTATTAATTCAAAGATAGGTTTCAAAAGAATCAAAGAAATCAGCATAAACAAAGGTAGAGAACATTCTTGCAAGATTCTGGAAAACAGAGAATGTTCCCAGATTCAAATATGGTCATGGCAGCATAAAGATCCAACAATCTCCATCAATTAAACAAAGTTGTTGCCTCTGGAAGTCACATGGATATGATCACTACATGGCAGAGAACACATAGGATCTATTCAAATCAAAGAGGACATTCGAATTGCAAAAGAAAAAGACTCTCAAACAAGCTTCTCCAGACAATTCTGGAAATGATTGTCAAGACTATTAAACAATCTAGAAGTCAAGTCAGTTTTCAATATGGCCAGAAAAAATGTCCAGATTGATTATCAGTCTCCAGGATACTTAAAGTTCAAAAGTCCATATTGATCATCAATCTCCAGTCAGTTTTAGCAGCTTCAGTACAAGCTTCCTACATCAAGTTTTCATGATCTTTTCCAATTTGTTTTAATTGATCAAAAGCTCCAGTTCAAGTCAGTAATATTATCACTTATCTGAAGCATTGAAGGATCATTAATACTCAAGAAAATCTGATCTAAAAACGCACTACACAGCCCAGTCAAAATAGAAATTAAAAATAGTCAAAAGTTGGATTATTTTTAATCAGAAATATTGCCTCTGGTCAAGCCTGACAAGGGCACTACCAACAGCTCTATTGACCTCCATTAAATGCTCTCAAGCCTATAAAAGGAAGGCCAAAGCTCAAGGAAAACGCAGAAGTTCAAGTGCTAACAAGTCTCTCAAAATATTCACATTTACATACTTGAAAATCTTTCATCACTTAAAAGAATCAGTCTGATTAAGTTCTTATTTTACTCTGATACAATTGTACTGAATTCTTTGTAAAGAATCGAATCTCAAACAAGAGTTGAAACATCTCAGATTCTAACAAAACAATCTCATCATTATTGTAAAACTCAAACTATAAGAGTTAAGTATAGTTTTGGATAGATTGTAAGAAATCCTATCAAGATTGGTAGGTGATTTGATTAATCTCTTTCTAGGTGGAATTAGATTAAAGTCTGTAACAAAGATCAAGGTTGATCTAAGCTAGGTGCTGTAAAACCAAGAAGGTTCTTGTTTTAAACACTTAGTGGAAAATCTCACAATTGTGAGGACTGGACGTAGCCCAAGTTGGGTGAACCAGGATACATCCGTGTGTGGTATCTCTTATCCTTTATCTCTTTAATCAGTTTGATTGTTTTTCAAGATTAAAAATATAAATTGTTTTCTGTTTTACAACTAATCAAGAACGTTCTCCGTTTTTCTGATAAACCAATAACATTCTCCGTTTTCTCTCTTCTTAACCAAGAACATTCTTGAGTTCAAATCTTAAGTTTTTTCAGAAAATTTTAAAAAGGGAGATTTACAATTCAAACCCCCCTTCCTTGTAAATCAATTTTCCTACTTCAATTGGCATCAGAGCACGGTCTCTAAAAAGAACACCTAATAAGTGTTAGAGAAAAAGATCCAGAAAAATGTCCAAAGCAAAATACATTGTTGAGGGAGGATCCTCAAACAGACCACCATTCTTTGACGGTACTAATTACTATTTTTGGAAAAGCAAAATGCAATTGTTTCTTAAATCACAAGACACGGGCATGTGGAACATCATAATCAATGGAAATCATATTCCAAGAATAAATCAAGAAGATTTAACTTCAGCAGAGAAGAAAGAAGCCGACTGGACTACTGATGATAAAGCTAAGGTACTCTTATATTCTAAAGCTTATTTATTCTTATCGTGTGCTTTGAGCAGGAAAGAAAATGAAAGAGTAGACGAATGTGAAACTGCTAAAGAAGTGTGGGACACATTGCAAACTCACCATGAAGGAACAAGTCATGTCAAAGAAATAAGAATAGACATTGGTATAAGAAAATTTGAATTATTTGAGATGCAAGAAGGAGAAACTATTGATGAGATGTACGCAAGATTCACAACAATAGTGAATGAGATGTGTTCCCTTGGCAAAGCTTATTCAATACAAGACAGGGTGAGAAAGATCATGAGATGTCTTCCAGTTGTATGGATACCAATGGTAACAACTATAAGCCAAGCCAAGAATCTTGAAACACTTCCCCTAGAAGAACTGATAGGAACCTTAAGAGCACATGAAATACTGCTACAAGAAGATAAACCAGCCAAGAAAGGCAAAGCAGTGGCTCTGAAGGCATCTCAAGAAAGCATCATACTACAAACTGATGAAGAACCAGAAGAAACTGGACAACCAGATGCTGATGAAGAAATTGCTCTTCTCACCAGAAGAATACAAAGAATGATGAGAAGGAGAGATAAAATCAAGAAGGATTTCCAAATAAAAATCCTAAAATAGAAACAGACAAAAGCCAGATTACATGTTTTGGTTGTAATAAGTTAGGACATTACAAAGTTGAATGTCCCTTGAATAAGAAAACACCAAAACGATCTCCATTCAAAAAGAAAATCAATGTTGGCCACATGGGATGACTCAGAAGAATCAGACACAGAAGGAGAAGAAGCTAACATATGCTTGATGGCAGATACATAAGAAAATGAGATAACAAATTCTGACTCTTGCTCTTTGTGTGAACTAATGGGAAAAGAATTCGACAACTTACTAAATGATTCAAACTTCCTCATTCAAAAATGTAGTTCTTTTAAAGAACAAGTTTTTAAAGAAAAAGAAGAAAAAGAAAAGGCTCAGGCTATGATTGATATTCTCAAGAATACTATTCAAGAACTAAGAGAATCAAAACAGAAAAGTTGTGAAAATCAGAAAGGTCAAGAATGTTCTCCTTAAATCTAAAAATGAAATTTTGAAAATTGATTTGCTAAATTTTATTAAAGCTACTGAAACATTTCAAAAAATCATGGGATCACAAATAGGAATATTTGATAAAGCTGGTCTTGGTTTCAATCAAACTCAAAAAACCAAAATGTATGAAAACTTTTTTCTTCCGGAAAGCAAGATAGAAAAATGTAAAACCAAATGTTCATATTGTAAAAAACTTGGACATTTGGAATTTGCTTGCTACTTTAAAAAACGGGATGAAAAGATTAAGAGCAGAAGGATGTTTAAAAGGAAAGAAAGTTCTGCAAATAGAGAACCAGTTTTGAAAAAACTGCAAAAGGGAGAACGTTCTCCAGAAAATTTGAAAAAAGGAGAACGATCTAGAACATTTACAAAATCAAGACTAAAACCTTTTAAAACTCAGATTTCAAAATCAATACCAAGACCAACGGTTAAATGCTCCTACTGTCTCAAATTTGGTCATCAAGAGTCAACATGTTATTTCAAAAAGAAAGAAATTATTAAGACTAACTCTCAAGGACCCAAGACAAAGTGGGTACCTAAAGTGAATGTAAACTCTTATGCAGGTTGGATTTCAAAGTGCCAAGAGAAAGCCTTGGTTCTGGGACAGTGGTTGTTCATGACACATGACAGGTGATAAAAATTGTTTCATGTCCTTCATTAAAAAGGATGGAGGATCAGTTACTTTTGGCAACAACAATCAAGCTCAGATCAAAGGTAAAGGAACTATTGGTAAGGCAAACTCTGCTCAAATAACTGATGTTCAATACGTTGAAGGTTTGAAACATAATCTTCTAAGTATAAGTCAGTTATGTGACAATGGTTTTGAAGTTATCTTCAAACCAAGAGTATATCAAGTTAGAAAAACAAATTCTGGAGAGGTGTTATTTTCTAGAAATAGAAAGAAAAATTTATATGTCCTATATCTTGATGAATTACCAGATGAATCCTGTTTTATGTCAATCGATAAAAATAAATGGATATGGCATAAAAGGGTTGGACATATAAGTATGAAAACAATTTCAAAAATTTATAAACTGGATCTTGTTAGAGGATTGCCCAAACTGAATTTTGATAAAAATAGAATTTGTGAAGCTTGTGCAAAGGGAAAGCAAGTCAAGAGTAGTTTTCATTCAAAAGATTTTATAACTACAAACAGAACTCTTGAATTACTTCACATAGATATTTTTGGGCCAATCAAAACAACAAGTCTAGGAGGAATGAAATATGATTTTGTTATTGTTGATGATTTCTCTAGATACACTTGGGTACTATTTTTAAAACAAAAGGATGATTGTAACACCCCGAGTTTTAAAAAACAGCGCGAGTGTATTTATTTTTTTTTAACCAGAATTAATAAAGGAATTTTCGGGATTAATTCGAAAGAATTAAAATAAAATTAAGTCATTTCTTAAAATAATACGTCGTAATTCAGATGACGTACGTAATTAAATATTTACATCGTAAAGACAATTAAGTAATTAAGTTTTGGGAATTAATACTTTTAATATCATAAAAGTTAATACATCACGAAAGTCGGTGTCATAACATCTCAAAAAGACAACTGACTTGTAGCCCACTAAAACAGTATCAGAGTGCGGAAAAGGTTTGCGGAAAAGATATACAATAATCCCAAAACAAATAATTACATTTCCCAAGCTCAAGGCCCTATACAAAAAGTCTAGTCTGATCATACACTAAGCTACAGTAGCACGGTTTCAACCACATCATCTACAAGTCTCGTCTTCACCCAGCTGTCCATCCCTTCGCATTGTCCACAATTACGCCATACGTGAAGATCAAGGAAGATTAACGACGTTTCTGTCGTTAGTGTAACCGTCGGAGGTACGGGTTTGGGTACCATCTGAGGGCAAAACTCAATTTTCCACAATAATTGTAAAGGGTCACCGACCGAAATTAACAATTACCACATAGCATTTATATCAACAATATCAAGTATATTCATGATAGGTCATATAACAACGATGATAAATAAAGATGCTCATTTTTTAGAATACATGACATATGTACCTTTGCAAAATAGCAACCAAATTAATATGAGAATCATGTTACAAGTGCATATATCAATTCAACAATCGCAACAATCCATTAAGAATTCAGATCTTATAAGGTACTTACATACATTGATTCCCACACATCAACTCAAATTAAAATATGACTCACAGTCAACCATCACATACAATATGTATATGCTCATGTACTCAACTTCTTGGAATTTCCAAGGTGCAGTCGCTCACAGACCAGCACACTTTATATATGTTTGACTTTAATGGCCAACAAGACCATGGTGCAATCGCTCGCAAATCAGCACCAGTGCAGTCGCTCAACAGACCAGCACTCGTGTAGTCGCTCAACAGACCAGCACTCGTGCAGTCGCTCAACAGACCAGCACTCGTGCAGTCGCTCAACAGACCAGCACGTTTTGCGCATGTCAAAGTACAGTCGCTCACAGACTAGTACCAGTGCAGTCGCTCAACAGACCAGCACTCGTGCAGTCGCTCAACAGACCAGCACGTTTTACGCATTACTCTGTGCCCCATCGCGGTTACCACCTGACTATGCAATGCATGAACATGCAATGTTTTCTATTTACTGAAAACAGTATGCAACCTCAGCAAAATTCAGCCTTTCCATCATTTTCCCAAAACCATCTCAACACAGATAATGTCATTATTATCACCTCAACAAAAATATTCAAACACCTCTTCATTACCACTTCATGCTATCTCAAAAATCCCCATTTAATTCATTACAAGTCTTCCCATTCTTTCCCCAACTTTCTAAGTTCATAAACAATTGTTTAAATCTGTAATTTTTGAGGAAAACAAATCTGTATTCAAATATAGCTTCCTTGTATTCGAATACAGAGGAAAAAACAGTGAAAAATCAGCATTCTGTATTCGAATACGAGGCTGTCGTAGCCGAATACAGCTGCAAAGTCAGTGGCTATTACAGCAGATCTGTATTCGAATACAACAGGGTCGTATTCGAATACAGATGCGAATACAGTGGCAAAATTGCAAATTTGTATTCGAGTACAAAGGGTCGTATTCGAATACATATGCTAAGTCAGAAGCAAAAATCATTCATCTGTATTCAAATACAGGAGGTCGTATTCGAATACAAGTTTAACACTTTGAATAAAAATAGAACTCTGCAGGCATGTATTCGAATACACCAATGCTGTATTCGAATACACCTTCGAATGCAGTGATATTTCCCAGAAACTTTAACACGTTTTCAAGTTCTTTTCTTTGAAAAACCAATACATCATCAAAAACACAATCACTATTCTTTTGAAACCATAAAACTCAGAACATCTCCCCACATATATAAATGATCCTACTCATCAACAACCACTAAAACACAATACCTCAGCAAAAATACATTTTGGTCATCAACCACATCAAACAAAACATCATCAATAAAACAGAATGATTTCTTGCTCAACAACAACAACAACAAAACATCATCTCAGCAAAAATTGCATCTTGATCATCAACAACAACAAACAAAACATCATCAACACAACAACTTCCTTCACAAAAATCAGCAAGAACATCATTATCTCATCAAAACAACAGCAATAGCAACTTGATTTCCAAAACATAATATCATGTTTTCACAAGCATAATCCAATAATCATCCATCACACAAGCATTTACAGCCCTAAATGCAATCTAGAAAGTTGGAAGGTGCCCTTTACCTTAATTACGTTCTCTTAGCTCGTTTACGCTTCTGCGACAAAAGTCGGCGAAACTCCCGTTCGTGTTCGCCGCTACAAAAGTTAGTTCTTTAGCTCTGTAACGATGAGAGGAATAACTTTCGTACTCGACACTTTCTGTTTCGACACTTCGATTTCCAAGTAATATGCCTTTTGAGCAAGTTCTTTTTCTCCACCAACACAAAAATCAGAAGGAGAGGATATAGCAGTAAAATTGGCGCAGCAGAGGAAGGAAGAAAATGTTTCTCATTTATATATATATATATATATAGGAAAACTGGCACAGTAGAGCAAAGAAGAAAATATTTCTCACCTATATATATATATGGGCATATGCCACCTCACCCAAAATAGTATTATAATATTGTTTGACCTTCAATTACTTAACCACTCTCGTCGTAATTAGTAGATAACATCTTAATTAACTGCCCGATAATTTAATTACTCGTAATTAAATTAATTCATCCATCATCCAATAATTTTAATTCAACCTCCAAAATAAATATACATATATATATATGTAAAATTGTACATATACCAAATATTTTACAAATATTCCCAAAATACACTTAATATTAAATCCATAATTTAATTTTAAATTCAAGGGCCTTACAATGATGCATTTGATGAATTTAAAACATTTTGCAAAAAGGTACAAAATGAAAAAGAATCCATCATCATTTCTGTAAGAAGTGATCATGGAGGAGAGTTCATAAATGCCTCTTTTAAAAACTTCTTTGATGAACTTGGCATTTCTCACAATCTATCTTGTGCAAGAACTCCACAACATAATGGAGTTGTTGAATGAAAAAATAGAACACTTCAAGAAATGGCAAGAACAATCTTAGAAGAATCAAATATTGAAAAATATTTTTGGGCAGAAGCCATTAACACTTCTTGCTATATCTTAAATTGTGTATCTATTAGAAAAATCATAGACAAAACTCCTTATGAAATTTGGAGAAATAGAAAACCAAACATTTCATATTTTCACATTTTTGGATATTATTGTTATATTTTAAACAACAAAGATGTTCTTGGAAAGTTTGATGCAAAATCAGACAAGGAAATATTTTTGGGGTATGCAACTGACTCCAAGGGATATCGACTGTTTAATCTGAGAACCAAGGTTGTAGAAATCAGTATGCACGTGTTATTTGATGAGTTTGATGATTTGGATCTAAGTAAAAAGGATGAGGAAGAGGAAATCCAAACTGGTGTGCAGCAACAGAATGATGTGCAGGAAACCGAGATTGATAAACAATCTCCGTTTCATTCTCCACCAAAAAGCTGGAGAACAATTGAAGGACGTCCTCAAACTCAAATAATTGGAGAAACAACTGATGGAATTCTAACAAGAAGATCATTCAAGAATGACGAATGTAGCATGGCAATGATATCCCAGATTGAACCCAAATCCATTAAAGAAGCAATAATAGATCAATCTTGGATAGAAGCCATGAAAGAAGAATTGCTTCAGTTTGAGAAAAATGAAGTCTGGACTTTGGTCCCTGATCCACAAGACCAAACTGTCATTGGTACAAGATGGGTATTCAGAAACAAACTCAATGAAGAAGGCAAGGTTATTTGCAACAAAGCAAGGCTGATCGCGCAAGGCTATAATCAACAGGAAGGTATTGATTACGACGAGACGTTTGCCCCTGTTGCAAGGTTAGAAGCTATTCGTATACTTCTTGCATATGCATCTCATAAGCTTGTTAAATTATTTCAAATGGATGTTAAAAGTGCATTTTTAAATGGCTTTATAAATGAACAAGTTTATGAGAAATATATCTGCTTCTAGATCAAAACACATTGAAATTAAATACCATTTTATTCGTGATCATGTTAGCAAGAAAAACATTGAGTTAATCTTTGTTGATACACAAAATCAGCTTGCAGATATATTTACAAAGCCCTTAGTTGAGGATAATTTTAATTCAATTAAAGAAAGACTCAAAATCATGAGAAATTTAGAGAATTCTCATTAAAATTCTGCTTCTGCAGAAAATGGAGAACATTTATCAATCTCTGTTTTTCAGTCATCTTTCTTCGTTTTCAGAAACAAGTTTCTCCTCTGTGTTATCACTTCTTCTCTGTGCAGGCAAAGGGAAAAAGGAAAGTCTTGGCATTTAATGCTCTTGTCCTCTGCCTCCAAAAAAAACGCCCTGACACACTGTCAAGTGATGCTTTGCATCCCTTCACTTTCCTTCCTAGGTTTTCATCATCATTACTCCTTTTTCTTTCTAAATAAGAAACATTATTGCTGATGTATCTCACGTAAACCCTTTCAACTATCTTCTTCATCCTCCTCAGAATTCTTCTTGCTCTCTGAAATTCCAAAATTCAAAATGGCCGGAACAAAATCTTGTGCGCGCAAAAATACTTACACTGAATCTCCATCTCCACCCTCTTCTTCTCCGTTCCATAACCATTCACCATCACCACCACCCAGACCTTCTCCTCTGAAAATGCCATTTTCATCCTCAGACTCTTCATCATCATCATCAAGAGAATCCAGCCCTATTCCGCTTCCCTTCAGACCCATCTCAATTGTGTTCCTTCCAGTCCACTCTCAACCACTACCAAACATTGCTCAAGTACCCCCCACATTTGAGAAAACAAACAAAACCCACAAAAAAACAAAAGACGATCTATGCAAATTCTCGCTGGGATAGGAACATCAAAACCAAAACAAATTGATTCTCCTATGTTTGTAATTTCTGATAGTGATGAAACGGAGACTGATGCTCCTCCTCCCCATGCCCTTTAGAAACCTCTCATCAAACCACACAGACACCCCCAACACAACCACCAAGTCAAACCATTTCTTCTGAACCATCATTCACGACTCCTCGAAACCAGAAGATGAAAAACATAAATGAAATATTCTCTTCTTCAAAGTCATCTCAACCTCCTTCCAAAACCATGAAGAAAAAATCAACCATCACCCTCTCACAATTTCTTGCCAAACAGAACTTAAAGATTCCTCAGAAGACAAAATCAAAGGCTCTTAAACAAACCAAATAGAAACGTTCTCCTTCTATTGAAAAACAAACCCCAGAACGTTCTCCAATACACGAACGTTCTCAGTTTCGTGAACCATCTCCTTCTTCCCCCAAAAATTCTCCTCTCCACAACACCAAAAACATCCTTTTGATTCCCTCCTCTATGTCCAAGCTTTACAAAGAAAAATGGGCTCAACGCCCTATTGGAGTGGGAAGAATTGTTATATTTGACAACCTAATAGTAGATGGGAATGTTGTAAAACATCACACTGATGTTTTGGGCTGGACTTCCTTCCTACAAACATATGAGTGCTACTATTCAGATGTTATCAAGGCTTTTTAATGTCAAGCAAGGACCTTCTCTGACAAGTCCCTGATCGTATCAAAAGTTAAGGGGATTGAGATAAAGTTAACCCCAGATTCTCTAGCCTCCATCCTCAACCTCCCCACTGAAGGCCCTACTGTTTTTGGAGAAAAATGGTGTAAGGCTTTGAATTTGAAAAAGACAGAGGTACTCTCTGATCTCTTTCAAGAAAGGTCTACACGTCATCTTTCCACATTCCTTAAACCTCTTCCAAAAAATTTCAACAACATCAGCCACCATACCATACTTCCTCACTGTGGAAGTCATGAGTATGTGTTAGACAATGATGCTTTGATAATCCATCATCTCCTAAATTGCAAACGCCTCAACCTTCCCCACATCATAATCCATCATATGATAGCTGCTGCAGATAAGGGATACATAAAAAATAATGTGCCTTATGGGATGATTCTTACTAGAATCTTCAAGCACTTTCAGATTCATCTCAGCAACGAGAAAAGTCTCATAATAATCTCAAAGTTTTCCTCCAAAAACATCTCATATATGAGGAAAACTTCTTCTGCAACCAGCGTTCCTTCATCATCATTTCTAGCTTCTCTAAAAAGGAAGCGCTCCTCAAGGAGAAGACCTGTTGTTCCAGCCCCAGCCCACACCAACCAACTTTCTCCACACTTTCGACGTTTTTTTCAAACCTCCACCATATCCTCAACCGACTTTCTCTCTTACTTCCATACTTCAGCTGATGATATGTGCTCTCTCTTTCCCAATCAGCATGTTTCCACCATGTCACCACTATTCATATCCCCTCAGAAAACCAACCATTCACTCTTTGGAATAAGTCAAATTTTGAATTTTTCTGATATCCCTGGACCTTCCATCAACCAGAAGTCCATCTCTATTCCTTTACCTCATGTCATCATTGCCTCCACACCTACAAACTCCACCACTCCTGCTCCTCCTATGCCTCCTCCTCCTTCACCAAAAGAACCCACCAACTCTGAGATCATGGCTGCCCTCCAAACCATCATGGCACGCCAGACTCAACATGATTTGGAGTCCACTCTGCTGCAAACTAGGATGACTGAGCATCTTGCTCAAAAACTTGGACTTGTTCCTTCTCCTACTCATCCTTTGCCTTCTCCTCAACCTGTCCCTGATCCTGCAAAGTCCTCTTCATCAGAAGGCTCTTCACCATCTCTAGCTTCTTATAATCTTTTTATCCTTCCTTTTTGTTGTGACAAAGGGGGAGAATTAATTTGAAGATTTTAGATTAATTTTAAGTTTTTTATAATTAGATAGAAGTCCTTTTTGTATATGATACTTCTGTATATCTTCTGACTTAATCTTACTATGTACTTATCATCTGATTACATTTAATGAAAGTCTTGATTATGAATCTGTTTGCTCTTGAATCTGTATGATTTTTTAATTTTCTGTCAAAATTATATCACTGCACAAATTAACGGGAGCTTTTAAAGCTCTTCAAATTAAAATTAGAATCTAAATTAACATGTTTGTCATCATCAAAAAGAGGGAGATTGTTAATACAAACTCTCATTTTAAAGTTTTGATGAAAATAAAAAAAGGTTAATTAAGATTGTTAATTATGATTCTAAAATATTATGTTAATTTAACTTGTGCTTTTGAGTGTATTAAATCAAAGATAGGTTCCAAGAAAAGCAAAGAAATCAACATAGTAAAGCATAAATCTGAACAGAGAACATTCTTAAGAAAATCTGGAAAATGGAGAATGTTCTTCAGGTTCAAATATGGCCATGATAGCATAAAGACCAATCAATCTCCATTACTTAATTGAAGTTATTACCTCTGGAATTTACATCTGTATTATGAGTACTTGACAAGGAACATATATGATCAATTACAATCAAAAGAAGCCATTTGAATCTCAAAGAAAAAAGGCCATGAATCAAGCTAAAGAGAGTAGAAGAAAACCGGTGTTGTAACCTCTATCTCAGACCGACCACGAACAATCCAACAATCGCCACCTCCAACATCCTCACTACGAGTGTCTGTTGTGGATCTCCAAGACAGCTGCACACCACCGTCTCCATCTCCTCCTTGCCACCAAGTCATCAAAATACCTATCACTGGTAAACGATGTAACCGTCGCACAAACACCGCCCACATGCGACCATGTACTTCCTCTCTCTCACCTTAAAAACCCTTTTTTTTTACTCTTTGCATAAGTGAAAGACCTTGAATATTCTAATCTAATATTATTATTATATTGTTATTATTTATTAGTTTTTTATTATTATCTATGAGTAGTGTTTTAAAAAATTATAGTTTAACACGTTTGATACTTGTTTTTACTAAGTTAAAAAAATATTGTTTTAAAAAATAATTAATTTGTAATACCTATTTTTCAAGATAACATGTGTTAACATATAATACTTGTTTTTCTTAAAAATAGATGTTAAATCTATAGTTTAAGAAATAAATTTTTTATTCAAAAATGTCACCCTTTAACATCTATGTTTCAAATAATATGTGTCATATCTTAATGGACACATCTCAAAATCTACAAGAACCATTTCTCTTTTCCTATCCTCCTACAAGTCCATCCCAACCAACTCAACCTTCATGCACCATGGCTCAAATCTTCTCCTCTCCTACAAAAATGTACCCCACAAACTTTATCACTACTCATCAAATCATCAATGAACCAGCTCCTGCACCACTTCCTGAAGTTACAGGACAATTCAGCTCACTTGGATCCTTCCTGGCAAAATCTGGAGAAAATTCTTCACAAAACAAAGGAACTGAAGGTGAAAACACAAGAAGGGGGGTTGTATTGTGTTTGACTAACTTGAATACTTTTTCTGTTTTTGCAGTTTTAAAACAAAATTTGATGTATGAATAAAACAGAGTTAGCAGCGGATATAAAGTAAAAATAAAAACACAGAATTTTATACTGGTTCACCGTTAACGACGCTACATCCAGCCCTTCACTTTGAAGGATTTCACTAATTCAATACCTTGAATTACAACAACTCCACTGACCCTCCAAGCCAATCTTCTCAAATAGTCTAACAATCCTAGACTTTTGAGGAATGCAGCACCTTGACTTCTCAAGTCAAGTCTTCTCCTGCCAATCTGACAACCCCATATTGTAGAAGGAATTACAATGCCTTGAATCTAATTGCTAAGTAATCTGCTACCCCTTCTGACTCCCTCAGATTGTAGACTCTACTTCAACAACTTAGATCTAACACAAAGGAAAGAAAATAACATGAGTGCTTGCTTCTGGAAAGCTGGAACTCACAATTAACCTCACTGAAAACTTGAGTGTTTGCTTTTGGAAGTGTATGACTCTTTTGTGATTTTCGATACAAAGTATTATGCCTTGAGCCTCCTTTTATAGATGTGAATTAGGGTCTTTTCCATGCTGAAATTCGAGCTGTATCTTGCTGAATTCTCTTGCAAAAATAACTTGGCCAATCGGGTTTCATATAAATAAAAAACATACCTTTTTCTGCTCCAAATTTCCTTTCAAAAATAACTTTGACCAATTCCGACTTTAATTAATTTTGGAACAGATATTTCTTCCCGCCAATAGCTCCTGAACTCCCATACGACTTTACTTTATTTTTGTAACAAATCCCTTTTAATACTTTGATCAAATTTAATTAAATCTCCACCGTTAATCATCATGATTAAATTTGGACCGTTTGATCTTCTGCGCTAGTCCACATCTGGACCATACTAAGTGATCTGCTATGATCCTCTGATTTCGGCCAACCCTGGACCACACTCTCTGATCTTTTGATCTTCTGATCTCGGCCAACTTGGACTTGCAAATTGATCTGTTGTGATCCTCTGATCTCGGCCAATGCTGGACCACACATTCTGACCTTCTGATTTCGGCCAACACTGGGTCATGGTCTGATCTTCTGATCTCGGCCAACAATGGGCCATATAATTAAATCTGAACTATTGATGTGAATATCTTTCCTCTAATCTGGACCAATTATGGACTTGATCGGGATTTAACAGAAATTAACTCTTGACAAAGGATATTTAAATCTGGACTTTTACCTTTGATTCTGGATCAGGTCTGGATCAATTCAGGTCATCATTTCTTCTGGTCTGGACTTAGTTTCATACCCTGAAACATGCTATATTCTGGTCTGGGTCAAATCTGGATTGAATCTCTTGTTCTGGACCCATTAATTTATCCTCTGATTAAGTCTGGATCAAGTCTAGGTTGTTTATCATTTCACTGCCAGGCCATCTTCTGGTCAGAATAACTTCTGGACTAAGTCTGACATTTGATTCCTTCTGGTCTGGAACAAGTCTCCCTTTGGCAGGCTTCCTTCTGGTCTGGTCCAGGTCTCCTTCTGACTTTGCTTCCTTCTGATCTGGGCCAGGAAAGATATCCTCTGGTGGTGTTTTGACATCCTGGTGTATCCTCTGGTAATTCCAGGATGCATCCTCTGGTACATTCTGGATGCATTTTCTAGTGTCTTTTGGAGGTGTATCCTCTGGTCTGTTTTTATCCTTTGGTAACTCATCTTCTGCCTCTGATAACTTCATCTTCTGGTGGCATTTAATGTAATAATTCAAGGTACAAAATAAGATTACAGGAACCTGCTCTCAAATGAAAAGCACCAGCATCAATGATGACCCCATTCCAGATGACTCCACTCCTCCCATCACTGATCCGAAGCCTGAACAACGTCGCTCCCACAAAGAACTTCGTGCACTGAAAAAGATCCGCAAGGATCAGAAAAAACTTTTTACAACCATGCCTACCTTTCATCAAACTCTGGCGCAGTTTAGCACTCTTCTAGAATTGGTCACAGCACACCTGGTCAAGAAATTTTGTCATCATCAAAAAGGGGGAGATTGTTGAGAAAAAATCTATTTTAATGATAACAAAATTATCTTAAGATTATGATTACACTAATGCGTGCATTTAAGTATTGTACTAAGAAAGGAACAGGATCCAAATATCGCAACCTCCTGTCCAGAAGAATGAACGTATGCAGGAAACAAATATCTGAAGTTAAAACACCAGAAGCAGAACATCTGGAACAGAAAAACAGAAGCAAAACATTTGGAACAGAAAATCAGAAGCAGAACATCTAGAACAGAAAACCAGAAGCAAAACATCTAGAACAGAAAACCAGAAGCAGAAAACCTGAAAGTTGAACACCAGAAGCAGAACATCAGAAATAGAAAACTAGAAGCAAAACATCTGAAATAGAAAACCAGAAGCAGAACACTAGAATACTAAAATCAGAAGAAAAACACCAGAAGTAGAATACCAGAAGCAGAAAACCAGAAGATGAACATCGGAAGATATACATCAGAAGATGAATTTCAGAAGAAATAAATCAGAGGATAAAAAAATGAACATCAGAGGATAAAAATCAGAAGATGAACTTCACAGGATTAACATCAGAAGATGAATACCAGAAGTTAACAACCTGAAGATAAATATCAGAAGATGAATACCATAAGATAAACACCAGAAGATAAATATCAGAAGATGAACTCTATAAGGTAAACATCATAAGTGAAGGTGCAAACACGAGAAAGGAGGGTTGAATTGTGTTTGACTTAACTTGAATACTTTTCCTGTTTTAATACTTTCAAAACAAAACTTGATGTATAATTAAAACAGAGTTAGTAGCGGATAAAAATAAAAATAAAAACTCACAGATTTTATACTGGTTCACCGTTAACGAGGCTACGTCTAGTCCCTTCGCCTTGAAGGATTTCACTAATTCAACCTTGAATTACAACCTTGCTACTGACCCTCCAAGTCAGTCTTCTCAAATAGTCTAACAATCCTAGACTTCTTTGAGGAAAAACAACTCCTGTTCTTCAGCCAATCTAACACCCCAGATTGTAGAAGAATTCACAACACTATGTGTAACACCCCGAGTTTAAAACACAGCGCGGGTGTTTCCGTCGTTAGTGTAAAGATCAAGGAAAACTAACGACGTTTCCGTCGTTAGTGTATCCGTCGATAGGACGGGTTCGGGTAACACCTGAGGGCAAAGCCCAAAGTCCACAATATAATAGCAAGGGTCACCGACCGAAATTAACAAATACTCACATAGCATATATTGCCAAACAACAATTATAATCATGGTATGACATATGATGATGAGGAAAATAATAATGCTCATTTGAAAATTAATGACATACATGCCTTTTCAAAACAGCAGTCAATGATTATGAAGTATGTGGTAAGTATAAACAACACTTCAGCAAAACACAATCATTAAATCAGAATTTCAGATTCTGGACAATACTCACTCACATTCAATTTTCTACTCATTCATCATATAATCAAATGTAATCCAACAGTCAATCCCTCAATGCAATGTATATATGCTCATGTATATAGTTTTTTTGGAATCACCAAGGTGCGGTCGCTCGACAGACCAGCACATCTTAACGGCCCTCATGACCAGGGTGCAATCACTCAACAGATCAGCACCAGTGCAGACGCTCAACAGTCCAGCACATCGTGCAGTCGCTCAACAGACCAACACGTTTGACATCACCCAAGGTACAATCGCTCAACAGATCAGTACCTAGTGCAGACGCTCAACAGTCCAGCACTCGTGCAATCGCTCAACAGATCAGCACGGGGTTGCGCATTTCAGGGTACAGACGCTCAACAGTCCAGTACCAGTGCAGACGCTCAATAGTCCAGCACTTATATACCAAGGTACAATCGCTCAACAGATCAGTACCTAGTGCAGACGCTCAACAGTCCAGCACTCGTGCAATCGCTCAACAGATCAGCACGTGGTTGCGCATTACTCTATGGCCCATCGCGGGTACCACTTAACTATGCAATGCATGGAAGATGCAGTGTTTCACTTCTCTAGAAACAGCATACAAAACATAAAATTAATGCCTCCCATTCATATTTAACACATCTCAGCATAATCAAAATTCTCATCATCACAAACATGACTAAGCAGCCAAATATTCATTAACATTCTGAAATGTTTTTCCCAGACTCTAACATTCCATTACAATATTTAAAACTGGGATTTTTCTGGGATTTACGAATCTGTATTCGAATACAGCTCTTCTGTATTCGAATACAGAAGCAAAAAACAGTGTAGAATCACTCTCTCTATTCAAATACAGCCCTCTGGTATTCGAATACAGAGACAGATTTCAGTGCATAAATCAACCTCTTTCATTACATCAGTAAAGTTTTTTTTTAACACTTCATCACCACTACTTCAAAATCTCATCAAAAGTTCCATTTTAACTCACCACAAAATTTCCCAGTATTCGCCAGACACTCAGGGTTTACAAAACACTCTTGAAAACTTGGAATTTTCTGTAAACTCGAATCTGTATTCGAATACAGATCCCCTGTATTCGAATACAGAAGCATGAACTGCAGTTTTAACATTCTGTATTCGAATACAGAATGCCTGTAGTCGAATACAGAAAACCAAACCTTGGAAAATTTCAGCATTTTCTCCCATGTCATCAAAGGTTTTCAAAACATCATCCCCTCCTCTTTAAAACCATTTCACAGACTTCATTTACCATTTAAATCCTTCTCAAAGTTTCTCAATACTTTAAAACTCACATAACAGTGATTAAAACTTGATTTTTCTGGAAAACACGAATCTGTATACAAATACAGCTTCCTTGTATTCGAATACAGAAACTGAAAATGGAGTTTCTGGAAGAACTCGAATCTGTAGTCAAATACAGCATGCCTGTAGTCGACTACAGATGAGAATACAGTGTTAAAATTTCACTTATGTATTCGAATACGACATGGTCGTAGTCGAATACAAAGGTTTAGTCAGAAGCAAAAATCCTTCTTCTGTATTCGACTACAGGGGCTCGTAGTCGAATACAGGTTTTGAAAACTTAGGCAAAACAGAACTTGACAGGTTGTATTCGAATACACTCATGTTGTATTCGAATACACCTTCGAAAAACCAATGAAATACTTCCTGAAACATCAACACTTTTTCAAACTATTTCTTTAAAAATAACAATCAAACATCAAACGGATTCTGCACTTTTTCAAAACACTTCCCTCATTTAAAATCCCTTTTCCTTTAAAAACCATCAACACCACCAGAATCACACAAAACAACCAGAATCAGAATCATCAATATCACCAGAATCACTCAACACAGAACAGAATCAAAGTCACCATCACCAAATCATTCATATTTTCAAACCATCAGAATATCATTTAAACATTGCAGTTTCCTCACTCATCAGAACAAACATGCAAGTATTCAGTTTTCTCAAAACACCAGAATGACATGCAAATACTCAGCTTCATCAAACATCAGGATGACATGCAAGCACTCAGTTTTCTCAACAACAGAATCACATGTAAAGCATTTCAGCTTTCACCACACAATAGAATAACATGCAAGTATTCAGCTTTCATGATACCACAGAAATACATGCAAGCATCACAGAACAACAAACCTCAACAGAATGCATTTTTGCATTTTAAGACTATTTTCAAAACAGTTTTATGACATGCATTTTAATCATCATTAAAATAACATGCAAACATTTTCCAGCTTTCACCCATAAGTAAAACAGCATGTTTTATTAGAAAAACAGCCAGCAACAACCATCAGGATAATCACATATCAACAAAATGCATTTTCTTTCAAAATGTCATTTTTCGAAAACAGTTTTTCTTTTAAAAACATAACTGAAATAACACACATTCGTGGCCCTAATGCAACTAAAAGATGGAAGGTGCCCTTACCCTTGCTGCGTGTTCTACTACTTCTCTTGTTTCAGCCGTCGTTCCCCTTTTTGCGTTCAAAAACCGGTGGGAGCTGCTGCCTGAGTGTGCTGCTGCCAAACTGGGTTCTTTGGCTTCGTAATGAAGTGGGGATTAACTTTACTATTGTGGGTTTTCTGGTTTGGGGTTTGGATTTTCAGTTTATGGTGTTTGGAGGAATTCCCTCTTTTGAATTTAAACAAAACCTGAAGCTATTTTTCAGAAAACAGGAGGCAGAAATGGGCGGTTACTGTTACATGCAATCACTCATTACATGCAAAATAGGAGGGTGTGTGTTCTGGTCTTTGCTCAATCCCCCTGCCGTGTACTTATAGAACTACTTGAGTGCATTCCTTCTTAAAATACTAATAAAATAATGTTGTATCATTTCAGCACTTAATCCTTTAATTAACCACTAATCCTTAATTAATGGTCCAATTAATTTAATTACTTGAAATTAAATTAATTTAATTCTTCATCCAATAATTTTAATTCATCTTCTAAAATAAATATTTATATATATATATTCACTAAAAACATACATATATTAAATATTTACAAAAATTCCCAAAATACCCTTGACAATAATTCCAAAATTAATATTAAAAATTAAGGGTCTTACAATACTACCCCCTTTAAATTAGTTTCGTCCTCGAAACTACATGTCCGTAAACAATTGAGGGTATTATTCCTTCATTTTACTCTCCAATTCCCAAGTTGCATCTCTAGTAGTCGGATTCCAAATCACTTTGACTAGTGGGACTTCCTTATTCCTCAACTGCTTAATCTTCCTGTCTTCAATCCTTACAGGAAATACTTCAAATGACAGGTTGTCCCTCAACTGAATTGTGTCAGGCTCGATTACATGTGTCGGGTCTGCAATGTATTTCCTTAACTGTGACACATGAAATACGTCATGAATGTTGGATAGTATTGGAGGTAACGCAATCCGATAAGCCAAAGGTCCAATACGCGCAGTGATCTGGTATGGCCCAATAAATTTAAGAGTCAACTTCCTTGACTTAATAGCTCTGCCAACACCAGTTGTAGGCGTAACCCTTAAGAATACATGATCACCTTGCTGGAATTCCAAAGGTCTGCGGTGCTTGTCCGCATAACTCTTTTGACGATCTTGCGAAGCCTTCATTTTCTCTTGTATTTTCTTAATTTTCTCTGTGGTCTGTTCCACCATTTCAGGTCCAACCATCATGCTCTCCCCGTCCTTATACCAACATAAGGGCGTCTGACACTTGCGTCCATATAAAGCTTCATAGGGCGCCATTCCAATGCTAGCGTGGAAACTGTTGTTATAGGTGAACTCAATCAACGGCAGAACGTCATCCCAACTCCCTCTGTCATCCAATACACATGCTCTTATTGAGATCTTCCAAGGACTGATTTGTTCTCTCGGTTTGTCCATCTGTTTGAGGGTGATAAGCTGAACTAAGCTTTAATTTCGTCCCCAAAGCTTCGTGCAACGCTCCCCAAAAGTGAGATGTGAACTTTGGGTCACGGTCAGATACTATACTTGACGGAACACCGTGTAACCTCACAATCTCAGCGATGTAGATCTCTGTCAGCTTGTCTACTTTATATATTGTCCTCACCAGTAGGAAATGTGCGGACTTCGTTAATCGATCCACTATTACCCAAATAGAATCGTTCTTTTTCCTTGTCTTGGGCAATCCTGTTATGAAATCCATGGAAATGCTATCTCACTTCCATTCCGGTATATCCAGAGGTTGCAACATTCCTGCAGGTCGCTGATGTTCCACCTTCGCTTTTTGACAAGTCAAACAGGCCGACACGTATTCCGCTACATCCCTCTTCATCCCTGGCCACCAGAAGTTTTGTCTTAAGTCCTGGTACATCTTGGTCGCTCCAAGATGAATACTCAGTTTACTCTTGTGAGCCTCTTCCAAAATCGCCCTCCTCATCTCTGTAACTTCCGGCACACAAACTCTTCCATTACATCTCAGAATGTTATCTGTTCCAACCCGGAATTCCACTGTCTGTCCTTGCGCTATTAGGTTCCTCTTTTCTTGAATTAATGCGTCATCTTGCAGGTTTGCAATCTCCTCAAGTAGACCACTCGAAATTGTTATCATTCCACACATTAGCATTCCTGGTGCCAACTCTACGTCCAAGTGTAGATCTCTAAACGCTTCCCACAACTCTTGTTGTCGGGCCATTAACATTGAAGATACTGACACACTTTTTCTGCTCAATGCATCAGCCACTACATTGGCCTTCCCAGGGTGATACTGCAAGGAGAAGTCAAAATCCTTTAGAGTCTCCATCCATCTTCTCTGATGCATGTTCAATTCTTTCTAATCGAACAGATACTTCAAGCTTTTGTGGTCACTAAACACGGTGAACGTGCATCAAGAAAGGTAGTGTCTCCAGACCTTTAGCGCAAACACTACTGCAGCAAGTTCTAAATCATGGGTAGGGTAGTTCCGTTCGTGAGTCTTTAACTTCCTTGAGGCGTAAGCTACAGCTTTCTTGTGTTGCATCAAAACACATCCCAGCCCTGGGTGAGATGCATCATAGTAAACTTCGTATGGTTCCTCTGGCTGTGGCAATACCAATACTGGTGAGGTTGTCAATTTCTGCCTTTGCAGCTTTCTTCTGTTTCGATTTCAGAGCCAGATTCTTCTTCTTCTTAGGTTCATCTTCTTCCAGTTCTATTTCATGAGACCTGAGTGAGCTGATCAGTTCTTCCAGCCTCAAGGTACTCAGATCCTTAGCTTCCTGAATTGCATTAACCTTTGGTCTCCACCTTTTTGGTAGACTTCTCAGAATTTTCATGACATGAACTTCAGTGGTATAGCTTTTGTTTAATACTTTCAGTCCTGATACCAAAGTCTAGAATCTGCAGAACATTGTATCAATGTCTTCATCCTCTTCCATCTTGAACAGCTCATACTTTCTGACCAATATGTTAGCCTTTGTTTGTTGAACCTGCTTGGTTCCTTCATAGGTCAGAACCAGACTATCGAATATACTCTTTGTTGTTTCTTTATTTGTGCATCTATCAAATTCCTTGAATGTGATTGCACTGACCATGATGGTTCTGGACTTGTGATGAAGTCTGTGTAGTCTGATCTGATCTAGTTTCATATCATCCAAGTCTAGTTTCTTAGTTGGATCTTCTGGATCAGTAGGTGCAGTGTATCCTCTGACTATCATCTTCCATAATTCAGGAGCTTGAGATATGACAAAACTTCTCAGTCTGTCCTTCCAATACTCAAACCTTTCTCCATCAAATATTGGTGGTCTGTTGATGTTCCCTCCCAATTCTTCTGACATATTGAACCCCTTGGACCTTTCCTCAAACACTGTTAAGTGCTCAGCCTTAAGACCGAGCTCTGATTCCAATTGAAGGTGCAAACACGAGAAGGGAGGGTTGAATTGTGTTTGACTTAACTTGAATACTTTTCCTATTTTAATACTTTCAAAACAAAACTTGATGTCTAATTAAAACAGAGTTAGCAACGGATAAAAATAAAAACTCACAGATTTTATACTGGTTCACCGTTAACGAGGCTACGTCCAGTCCCTTCGCCATGAAGGATTTCACTAATTCAACCTTGAATTACAACCTTGCTACTGACCCTCCAAGTCATTCTTCTCAAATAGTCTAACAATCCTAGACTTCTTTGAGGAAAAACAACTCCTGTTCTTCAGCCAATCTGACACCCCAGATTGTAGAAGAATTCACAACACTATGAATCTAATTGCTAAGTACCTTGCTACCCTTTCTGAATCCCTCAGTTTGTAGACTCTACTTCAACAACTTAGATACAACCCTATCTAATTGTCAAGTAACCTGCTACCTCTACTGACTCCCTCAGATTATAGATTCTACTTCAACAACTTAGATTTGCCACAGTGGAAAGAAAATAACCGAGTACTTGCTTCTTGAAAGCTGAAACTCACAATTGACTTATATGAAAATTTGAGAGTGGTTGCTTTGGAAGTGTATGACTCTTTTGTGATTTTCGATACTAAGTCTTCTGCCTTGAGCCTCCTTTTATAGATGAAAATTAGGGTTTCTTCCATGATCAAATTCGAGCTGAATCTTGCTGGATTCTCTTCCAAATATAACTTGACCAATTGGGCTTTATTTAAATAAAAAAACATATCTTCAGATTTTCTTTCAAAATAACTGGCCAATTAAATCTATTGGTTCCTTCCCGCCACAACTCCTGAATTCCACAACACCTCACTTTATTTTTGTAACAAATATTTTTAATTCTTTGATCAAAATAAATTAAATTCTCCACCGTATAATTTCCTGATTAAATCTGGACCATTGGATCTTCATGCGCTAGTCCACATCTGGACCAGCTGAATTGATATGCTGTGATCCTCTGATTTCGGCCATTCCTAGACCACTCTTCCTAACCCTCTAATCTTCTGATTTCGGCCTTCCCTGGACGCGCACCTGATATGCTAAAATCCTCTGAATTCGGCCTTTGCTGGACTGCACAGTCTGTCCCTCTAATTTCGGCCACCACTAGGTCATGGTCTGATTTTCTGATCTGGACCATCACTGGACCAAATAATTATTTCTGAACCATTGATTTGGAAGTTTTTACTCTGATCTGGACAGATTCTGGATTTTGGTCTGGAACAAACTGAAATTAACTTGAACAAAAAATATTTTAGTTTGGACATTTTACCTTTAATTTTGGACCATGTCTGGATTGATTCTAGAACTCATTTCTTTTGGTCTGGACTTAGTTCCATGCCCTGAATCATGCTATCTTATGGTCTGGGCCAAATCTGGATTTATCCTCTTGTTCTTGCTCATAAACATACCTTCTGGTCAAGTCTGGAACAAGTCTGGACTGTGTAATTTTTCACTGTCAGGCCATCTTCTGGTCAGAATAACTTCTGGAATAAAATTGATATTTGATTCCTGTTTGTCTGGAACAACTCTCCTTCTGGCAGGCTTTCCATTGATATGATCCATGTTTCCTTCTAATTTTTCTTCATTCTGATTTGGGCCAGCAAAGATATCTTCTGGTGATATTTTTGACATTCCTGGATATCTTCTGGTCAATCCAGAATTCATTTTTCTGGAATCCTTTGATCTCTGCTTCTGTTTCCTTCATTTTCTGGGGCATTTAACTTAATAATTCAAAGTACAAAATAAGTTTACATTGAGTAAATTTGTAAGCATCAAAATCCTAAGTACTTAGAACCAACTTGGAAATCTATGTAAAGAAGTAACCTCCCAAGTGCCAGACTGTTAAAGGACAGAATTCAATGGCAATGCTGTAAATTCAAAACAAAACTATGGATCATTATATCTTGGAAAAACAGTCAGAAAAGAAAATTTTCTTGAAGAGAAAGTTTCCTTCTCTCTATAAAAGGAAGGCCGCTCTTCTTCAGCAATACACACAACTACACGAGCAAAAAAGAAAATATCAATAGGCTATCAAGAGCATTATCAATCTCCCCTCAAGCTTTCTATAATCATACACTAGATCTTTGATTCATCTTTGTAGAAAGTAATTCCTATCAAACTACTTCATATCATCTTTAGAACTTCAAGTGAGTAACACTTGAGAGAAATCAGAAAGAAATAATTGTAAGCTTGGTGAAGCTATAGAATACACGATTTGTAATCAACCTTAGTGAGAGGCTGATAGCTTTTGATACTTAGTAAAAACTCACAAGTCTGTGAGGACTGGACGTAGTCTTCATTTGGTGAACCAGTATAAAAATTTGTGTCATTATTCTCTCTCTACATTTCAACGTTTGATAATCATCCTCTGAAAGAGGACAATAGTTTAAAACTAAAACAGAATTTTTAAAACCTCGAATATCTCTATTCAACCCACCTTCTAGTGATATTCTAGCCACTTCAGGTGCTAACAAGTCTCATAAAATCATTCACATTCACATACTTGAAATTCTCTCATCACTCAATAGAATCAATCTGATCAATCTTTATTTACTCAGATACATTTGTATTGAATTCTTTGTAAAGAATCGAATATCAAACAAGAGTTGAGACATCTCAGATTCTAACAAAACAATCTCATCATTATTGTAAAACTCAAACTATAAGAGTTTAGTATAGTTTGGGGTAGATTGTAATAAAACCTATCAAGGTTGGTAGGTGATTTGATTAATCTCTTTCTGGGTGGAATTAGATTACAGTCTGTAACAAGACCAAAGTTGATCTAAGCTAGGTGTTGTAAAACCAATAAGGTTCTTCTTTTAAACACTTAGTGGAAAATCTCACATTTGTGAGGACTGGACGTAGCCCAAGTTGGGTGAACCAAGATATATTCGTGTGTGGTATCTATTATCATTTATCTCTTTATTAAGTTTGATTGGTTTTCAAGTTAAAAATATAAACTGTTTTTCTTATTTATAACTAATCAAGATCGTTCTCTGTTTTTATATAAAACCAAGAACGTTCTCTGTTTTCTGCTTTCTTAACCAAGAACATTCTTGAGTTCAAATCAAGTTTTTCAAGAAATTTTAAAAAGGGAGATTTACAATTCAAATCCCCCTTCCTTGTAAATCAATTTTGCTACTTCAACTCCGATTTAGTGAATCTGAGCTGTTTTAACCTGAGGACGTCGTGGTTGATAATTTGTCTTGCACAATTTGGGCAGTGCCACGAAACGTCTTAAAGAAAGCGTCCTAGTCCACGACTCAACCCAGTAATATCTTCGGTGACATAAATTGATTTTCAAACAGTTTTCGAAATTCAAGAAACAACATTTCATAAACTAGACTAATGCAAAGGCAACAACCATGTACTCTTGGACTAACATTCATCTTTAAAAAAGGAGAATGTTATCTTGTCTTCTAACGAAGATTTTTACTAATAAATGATAAACTGGTTGAATTAAGTCTTCAAGAACTCCTTCATAAAAGTTGTTTCTTGTGTTTATATCATTCCTTGTGTATTGTATTAGCTCTGTTTAAAAACACATTCAAGATCATTCTCAAACTTCAAAGCTTAATACAAAACTCAATGTGAGTTTTGTCACACTACTTCAAAAATTATATCGTGTAGCTTGAGATAGAAGTTATTTTATGATGATCATTCTTTGATGTGATGGAGAATTCTTTATATGATGAGTTTCTTATCCTCTAAAATAATTTTGGTCAGGTTCAAACAATAACCTTCAAATATATCCCTGAAATTTTTGATATTATTGTCGCAATCATCTGATACTACTTTGATTCTTTTATTTGAGTATGAACTTGTTGATGTGAGTGGCTTCTAGATTCTCCAGGTTTGTTGTCATTAAAACATATATCAATAAGGTTTTTACCTCAACAAACCTATCTTAGAATGACAACCAACAAAAATCAAATGAAAAAAAACTGAATAAAGATAAAGAGAGGAGAAGAGAACCGGTGTTGTAACCTCTATCTCAGACAACCACGAAGAATCTGACAACCGCCATCTCCAACATCCTCACTGCGAGTGTCTGTTGTGGATCTCCAAGACAGCTACACACCACCGTCTCCATCTCCTCCTTGCCACCAAGTCATCAAAATACCTATCACTGGTAAACGACGTAACCGTCGCACAAACACCGCCCACATGCGACCATGTACTTGTTGGAACCAACTTGGTTCTTGCAATTAAAGTTTTGATGTTAACAAATGTATTTTATGAAAATAACATGTTTGACTTAGAAGAAGAATGAAAAATGTCACCAGAAGAATAGAACAAAGGATGACGTTACCAGAAGCAGAAATCAGAGGATGACGTCACCAGAGGATGATCATCAGAGGAATATATTAGAGAAAAATGCTCAAAACAGAATTGGAGCAAAAGACTCGAGAAACAGAATCTAGCTAAAAATATGCTCAAAACAGAATCTGAGAAAAATGCTCAAAACAGAATTGGAGCAAAAGACTAGAGAAACAGAATCTAGCTAAAAATATGCTCAAACCATAATATGAGAAAAATGCTCAAAACAGAATTGGAGCAAAAGACTCGAGAAACAGAATCTAGCTAAAAGCATGCTCAAAACAGAAGCGGAGCAAAATGCTCAAAATAGATTAATTGAAATACACTCCAAAAGTAAAGCATCAGTGAGCAAAAGACTCAAAACAAAATCTAAGCAAACTACTCCAGAATATTCTCAAAACAGATTAATCGAAATACACTCCAGAAGTAAAGCATCAGTGAAGTCCTAATTTCAACTATAAATATAGGCTTAATGCTAGAGAATAAAGTATCGAAAAACACAAGAACTCAAGCTTCAATTCAAAGTTATCTGAGAGTTCAAAAGAGAGAAACACAAATGTGCAAGAGCAATATTTTCTAAGTGTTTTCGAGAGAGAAATTCAGTGCAATAATCAGCTTTCCAGAAGCAACAAAAGAGTGCAAGAATAAGTGCATCAATCAGCTTTCCAGAAGCAACAAAAGAGTTCAAGAATCAGTGTAGCAAATAGCTTTCCAGAAGCAACGTTGCAAAGTTCCAAAACTTTATTATATAACCCGATAGTGGTGTAGATTCCTTCTTCAATCTGGGGTTGTCAGATTGGTAGGAGAAGACTTGACTTGTAGAGTCAAGGTGTTGTTATCGTTCCTCAAAAGTCTGGGGTTGTCAGGCTGTTTGAGAAGACTTGGCTGGTTTAGTCAAGGTGTTGTTGTTCCTCAAAAGTCTGGGGTTGTTAGGCTGTTTGAGAAGACTTGGCGGGTATAGTCAAGGTGTTGTTGTTCCTCAAAAGTCTGGAGTTGTCAAGCTGTTTGGGAAGACTGACTTGAAGGGTCAGTGGTGTTGTAATTCAAAGGAGTTTCAATTAGTGAAAAGGCCTTCTGGAGGAAGGGATTGGACGTAGCCTAGTTAACGGTGAACAAGTATAAATTGTTGTGTTATTATGTTATTATTATCCACTGCTGAATCTGATTAGCTATTTATCGAATAATTCAAATCAACATTTAACAAAACAACAAAAGTAATTAAGTTTGACAAACACAATTCAACCTCCTCTTCTCGTGTTTGCACCTTCAGTACTTCCTCTCTCTCACCTTAAAAACCTTTTTTTTGTTACTCTTTGCATAAGTGAAAGACCTTGAATCTTCTAATCTAGGCTAATTAGCACCCGTGGTCCCTTAACTTAATTTCAGTTAACATTTTAGTCTTTTATCTTTTTTTCCCGGTTTGGTCCTTTATTTTAATTTTAAGTGACAAATTGATCTTTTATGTTTTAAAATATCAACAATATTATCCCTTTTTTTACAAAAATTCATCAAAATTTTCAACCAAAACCCATAAAATTAATTATATTCTTTCATATAATACAAATTTCATCAGATTCGTAACTCAAATCTTCAAATAAACTCATATTTTCATTCTTTATTTCACTTAAAATTAAAATAAAGGACTAAATCGGAGAAAAAAAAGATAAAGGAACTAAAATGTTAACTGAAATTAAGTTAAGAGACCACGGGTGCTATTTAGCCTCTAATCTAATATTATTATTATAGTTATTATTTATTAGTTTTTTCTTATTATCTATGAGTAGTGTTTTAAAAAATTATAGTTTAACACGTTTGATACCTGTTTTTACTAAGTTAAAAAAAAAAATTTAAAATAATTAATTTGTAATACCTATTTTTCAAGATAACATGTGTAACATGTGTTAAATAATACTTGTTTTTCTTAAAAATAGATGTTAAATCTATAATTTAAGAAATAAATTTTTTATTCAAAAATATCATCCTTTAACATCTATGTTTCAAATAATATGTGTCATATCTTATCACATAACACAATTTTTTTTTACGAAAGCAGGTGTTAAAAAGTTTAATTTTAAAAAAAAAATCATATTTTTTATAAGAAATTTTTCAATTATTTATAAAATTGTCATTGCGTGAACTTTTAACACATGTTTTTATCAAATTAGTGTCAAATGTTACTGGCTTTACAAAAAACTTCTCAATTATTTATTAAAGCTTACTAAATTTTAAATTTTATGCTTGTTACAATTAAACTCTTTGACAAAGAAAATATAACATTTAACTTAATCATACCCAAATAAAATATCTTCCATAATCCAACAAAGAAGGGCAAAACCATCAACTAATAAAGTTTGTGTCCAAGAGAGAAACTAATATTGAATGCCAAAATCAACTAATATCATAATCAACAAAGATAAACAATCAAAGAAAGAGTAACAACTATATAAAACAATCATAATAAAGAGATGAACCAATAGATAGATGAGCGACCAAAGAAGAAACAACATTCATATTAGACAATCACAATAAAGAGATAGGCCAATAGAGAGAAAAGCAATCAAATAAGAAGTATCAACCATATTAAACATTTAAAATCAAGAGAGGAACCAAACCAACAAGAAATCCAATAGCAACGTGTAAGACCCAAAAGAAAATCAAGAAGAGGATAGAGGAACAACCAAAGAACCAATTACTAAAATGAAAAACAAACACAACCACATCAAAAAAGAGAAAGTGGTCAAGTTCTAAATTACATTTCCAAATTTTTGGAAACTCAACAGCGTAAAGAAATAAGCCTTTCTATTATGGATGTTGTTAATGCTATCAAGAGGCAGAGAAAAACCTTGTATGGATTTGGATGTTGAAAAAAGAGTACTCTAACGATTTTTCTTATAAGTTATGTGAAATTTGAATATGTGATATTTTGTTAGAGGCTTGTGATGTTGGTTAGGTTTATTTTGTAAGTTGTAATTTTTATATGAGATTAAAGCATGTTCAATTTTTCACCGACTTTTATCATTTTAATCATCTTCTTTTGTTCTTCCTTTTTCTCTCTTCTTTTATAGTTAGAGCTTGATTCAACATGTAAGTAACTCCTTCATGTGCCTTTTAGCACCTTCATGTGCCTTTTAGCACCTCCATTTCAAAGTCCCTTACCTCCCTTGTCGTGCGCTACGTGACATTTAACTAGAAAATTTGGGAAAGTTGAAATTTGGGATTTAGGGTTTTGATTTGAGTTTGTTTGGATCTCACCCTAAATGATAGTGTCCAATCTCATTTATACACTCAACAGTCTAGAAATCTTAATAATGTGGAACTCCAATACTATAAATACAATTTTAATACCTACCCTCACGCCTAGCTTGGTTTATGGGTCCAATAATAGAATTAGGGTTTCGATAATAGAATTAGCAAAATTATTGAATAATAAGTTAGATATAAAAAGACTCAATACTAATCCTTATTTATAAGGGATACATGTTCATAATCTTAAATTAGAAACAAATAATAATATAAAATCTAATCCTAATAGATACTCTTAAATTATAAACTAATCATAGAAATTAAATTAAAATGCTCTAATATAGTATCAAAGGTATTATAAGATGTTTTCTAATAGTCTACCAAAACTAACATTTGTAAAAGCATTGTTACATGTTTTTGTAGAAATAATAAGTGAAAAACAATAATTTTACTTATACTAGGTGGAAAGAGCGTGGTAAAAAAAGAGCAATTGAGGGAAAAGAAATGTGTAAATATATTAAAGAACTAAGAATAAAAAATGAAAAAATTAATAAACGAGAGTTCACATAGGGAGTGGGATGAGAGAAATGAGATAAATAGATGTGAGAAATGACATAGACGATAATAGATGAAATAAATGAAAAATGAATATCCATATACTTTTTATACTAAAATTAAACTAAAAAATCTATTGTAAACAAATTAATATAATTAATTTACTATTAATAGAATTTGTTTCACCAAGTTAATAGTAAACTTAAGGTCAAAGACAAAACTAATAGAGGTTTAATAAATCAAGAATTAATTTAAATTTTTGGCTTGAGACATTAAAATCATGGTTTACACTAAACATAATCAACAACAAAAATTAAAGGTTTTATTATAGTTTTGATTCATCTATTTCTATCAATTCACGAAATTGGTCAACCTATTTTAAAAATAAACAGTTTTGGTCTCTCTCAGATTTTTGAACTAAAATATGACGATATGGTGTATTTTAAATAACGTGAAATATAATTTTATAATATAGAATCTTTAAATGCATTAATTATTCATATATCATTAATTAAATTAGAAATAAGAAAAATTTCTAAAGTTGAAAGTTAAGTTTTATAATGTTTTGTTCTGATTTTATGAGTATTAATCATTTTTTTATCTTAGAAACGAATAAATTCCACCATAATTAACTATGTGATGTCTCATTCAAAGCATTCAATCTAACAATATTAACATTTGACAGTCGAATTAGAAATTAAAAACATATTAATACACGTTATTTAAAATATATAGGCTTAAAATTGAAATTAAATGAATTTTGGTAACAATGCAGATAGTTTGCAAGTAAATTGTTCATTTTCAGTTTTCAACAACCGACACGTTCTCCTTTGCTTCTCATCTCCGCAAATCTTCAATCATCACTGACTCGCTCACTTCCACTCACTCTCTCCAACCGAGTCACACCAACGATTCACCGACACAGTTACTTATATTATTTCTACCTTACCACCGAGTTACTCACTAACCCACTCGCTCCCCAACTCACTCGCCACCGTGGCTCACAAACAGATACAAATGGATTCCTCTTCCGACGAAGAAGACGACCATCACAATCTCATCAATCAGAACTCAACAAAACCTCGAACTCCCCCCTCCATCACTGCCGCAACATTCCACGTCGACGATCTCAATTCGCGATTCCGGCGAGCCAATTTCAACTTCCAGAAGAAGTACATTATCGCCATTCTCGTTCTCCTCATCGTCATTCTCCTCTTCTCTATTCCAAATCTCCGCCGTCACTTCTCCACCGCTTCCTTCATCTCCGATTCAGTTTCCGATCGAATGAAGGAATCCGAATTGCGCGCCATTTACCTCTTACGCCAACAACAACTATCTCTTTTAACCGTTTTCAACCGCAATTCCCAATCCAACGCTTCGGATCCGAACCAAAACCCTAACCTAATCGAGGATCTGAAATCTGCACTTTCCAAACAAATTTCCATCAACAATGAGATTCAACAGATTCTGTTGAATCCGCATAGAACAGGGAACGTGTTTGATCCTGAATTCGATTTCGGAAACGTGAATTTCAGTAATGGAAATTACGATACGTGTAGAACAATTGATCAGAATTTATCAAAGAGAAAAACCGTTGAATGGAACCCTAAAGAGGGTAAATTTTTACTTGCTATTTGTGTTTCAGGTCAAATGTCGAACCATTTGATTTGTTTAGAAAAGCACATGTTTTTCGCTGCTCTTCTTAATAGGGTTTTGGTGATTCCAAGTTCTAAATTTGATTACCAATATGATAGAGTTGTTAACATTGATCATATAAATAAATGTTTAGGGAAAAAAGTTGTTATTTCTTTTGATGAATTTTCCAATGTTAAGAAGGATCATTTGCATATTGATAAGTTTCTTTGTTATTTCTCTTTGCCTCAACCTTGTTATTTGGATGATGAAAAGTTGAAGAAATTGAGTGGTTTGGGTTTGTCTATGAGTAAACCTAAGGCTGTTTGGGATGATGAGGATACTCGGAATCCGAAGAAGAAGAGTGTTGAGGATGTTATGTCTAAGTTTTCTTATGGTGATGATGTTATGGCGATTGGGGATGTTTTTTATGCTGAAGTTGAACATGAATGGGTGATGCAGCCGGGTGGACCGATTGCTCACAAATGCAAGACTTTGATTGAACCTAATCGCCTTATTATGCTTACTGCTCAGCGTTTTATTCAGACGTTTCTTGGAAGGAACTTCATTGCATTGCATTTTCGGAGACATGGGTTTTTGAAATTCTGGTGCGACCTTTTATTCATTTTTTCTTTTAATTTAATTTCTGATAAGATTGAGAGTGGTATAGATTGATGACTTGAGTTTGATGTGCATGAATTGAATTCAGATTTCATGCAGTCAGAGATTCCACACATTTGCATAGTCAGCTGATTGGAGTTGCTGGATTAAGATAGGCTCCGATTTTAGCTTGTGAATCAGCTTTAATAACATAGTGGAAATTAAAGCAGTCCATTCTTGATCCAACGACTTTGAGGTGCTGACTATGTGTGTGTAATCTTTAACTATAGGGATCTGAATCAATGTTACCAATGGCGGATAGCAGGTTATGGCGGCCAGTCGAAAATCTGTCATATAAACATGGTGCTGCGGCCTATGACGGAAACATGACAGATATAATAGGTTTTGCGGCTTATGGCAGCCAGCACAAAATCAGCCATGCTATAACGCCATGGCTGAAATTTGCCAACACTCATCTGAATTTGAATAATTTGCCAATTTCATTCTCATGGCTCACAAATCATGATTATTGTTGTTGTTGTGTTGTTTTTTTATTCTCTTGGGAGGCTTTTGCCTCGTGAGAAACTATCCTGCAATTTTTTGGGTCTCTTGTTCCTTTATCATATTGCCATACTTATCCATTTTTATGTTTACAGTAATGCTAAAAAACCAAGTTGCTTTTACCCCATCCCTCAAGCGGCTGATTGCATCTTGAGGGTGGTTGAGAGGGCCGATGCACCCATCATATACCTTTCTACGGATGCAGCTCAAAGCGAAACTGGTCTGCTTCAGTCACTAGTTGTGCTGAATGGCAAGCCAGTTCCACTTGTAATACGGCCAGCTCGGAATTCAGCAGAAAAATGGGATGCTTTGTTATATAGGCATGGTATTGAGGGAGATGCACAGGTGAGATGACAATGCTTCCTTATTTTTTGAAGAGGTTTAAACTTAAACAGTGCAACTTTCCTAAATTTTAACATCCATATTCCATATCTGATCATTGGGGTTACAATTACAAATGAGAATGAGTAACTTATAGTACTACAAAACATTTACCATCGTTTAGAGAAGAGTCGGATTCATTGTGTCATTTGTGTGTCTATTCTAGGTAGTCTTATCTTGTATTTACAAAAGACTGAATTCATGATTCAAGCTTGTTACCTTGCGCCAAGGCCCCTCTTCTGTTACAATTTACAAATATGTAAAATAATAAAACTGTCAAGAAGACTACAAATATCCGTTGATCATGCCCCCCTTCTTTGGTTGCATTTATTGTTGCAAGTTCTGGAAAGATTTGTGCCCCTTTTTCCCCCTTAAGAGAACCTTTTAAGTTTTAAGTGTAGTAACTAGTAAATGAAATCTTATCATTCTTATCCTGTCACGCCGTTATAAATATTTTACTTTCAGGAAAATGAGACTTTAAAAACTGTAGGCCCTATTGTATTCCACTTAGTTGGCTTTAGTTATCTAACTTCTCTTGCAGTGGGACAAATTTGGGTTGATTTGGCATAGTCACTGAAATTTTTTGCAGTTGCTCTTAATAAACGGATAATGTTCATATTGAACGAAAAAACAATTCGGCACTTCCGTATGAACTTATAATTGTATAAGAATCTACTATTTCTTCTCTAGCTTACACCTTTTCTCTTTCCCTTGATTTTGCTCTTTATTTTTTAAATCACCTCTACACATATATCATATTCTCTCTCCTCAGTTTCATTCTCATGTGATTTCTGTCAAAAACACTTATATGCTACTTTGTGATTTCTTTTTTAACTTGTCCTTGGTGATGTTCGTTATGAATATTTTCGCATTGAAGGTGGAAGCTATGTTGGACAAGACTATATGTGCCATGTCCAGTGTGTTCATTGGAGCACCCGGTTCAACTTTCACTGAAGACATCCGGCGGCTGAGAAAGGACTGGGGGTCATCATCGATGTGTGATGAGTACCTTTGCCAAGGTGAAGAACCAAATATTGTAGCGGAAAATGAATGAATATTGAAGATAACAAGACAGTTTGATTGTGCCGTGGCTCGGGACCAGACCCTAAATTGTCCTACCTTAGGTTAGATTGTATTTTTCTCATTTGAGTAGTCATGTATGATAATAGAATTAGGATTTTATTTTGAAGTTTTGCTTGTTATACATATTCTTTTATGACATTAATTGTAACTTGTAAAATATACACGTTGATCCTGAAATTTGCCCCATAACAGTTTTGTGGCATTTCAATATCCCATTTGAAATGGAACCTTACCATTAAGATATAATTAATTATGTTTTTTCGTTTGTCCCCTACAAATGTATGCATTTTATGAAATTTGCTTTTACTAAATGAATTAAGGCGTAAATATAATTTTGATATTTTATCTTTTACTAAATATTTGTTTTGGCTATTTATCTTTTATATATGATGAATGTTAGTTATTTTCATCATATTCTTTTAAACAACTGTATAATTATTGTTATGGACCGTTGAATTATAATTTTGGAGTTGTAAAGTTAAGTGTACAGTCTTAGCAAAAATGAGATGAAAATACAGATAATTATGATAAATGTCTTTCATTTCAAATAGTTTACGTATGTTTCAAAATAATCTGAGAAAAGTTCTTTCAATTGCAAGCATATTCATGGGTTAAATGAATGTTTTTTTGAAAAATATTATAATGAATATATATTGGTAATCGATAGAAGAGATTCTATTGACCAAATGTTGTTATAGATTTTGTTGTAATTGAGACAAGAATTAAAATACACTACTTATAAAAGATAAACAAACAAAATTAATCAAAACAAGATAAATGATCAAATCAAATATTAGGTAAAAGATAAAGAAACAAAATTATATTTAAAATTATATTTAAGCCATGAATTAAAGGCAAGGGTCTAAACTTATTTTAATTTATTAGTATTTTTTCATGAATTAAAGGCAAGGGTCTAAACTTATTTTAATTTATTAGTATTTTTTAAAGAATCAAAGTTTACAATGGTAGGAGTATTTTATAACTCTAGTGGTGTTTGAATTGTCATTTGTTGCGACAAAATTACAAACATCTTATCGGTGGCATCCGTACACCGAGAAGTTCTTGAGTGAACAATCAATTAAATAATCACAAATAATAAAAATAATTATAAAATTCTAATATGTAAAAAAGGCAAAAGAAATACATCATCTTCTTCGCTTTCTGTATACCCTCCAACATTTTCGGCTCTCACTAACATATCAATGAATGGAAAATGAAGTGAGCCTTAATGCTTTCAATCCTTTCTTTGAGAACATATTGAATTAAATCTCCAAAGGATCAAGTTCACGTTCGATGTTGTTTTTGTTTATGAAGATTTTGAAGCTTTGAATTAAAATTGTCCTTCAGAATATTTTCTTAATGAGCTAACATAAGATGTTATTGACATTTTTTCCCTTAAATTGACTGAATGCAAAATCAAGTGTTTTGATTTGAGCATAATTATTGTTCATTGTGTTTGCTTTCTAAGAGACTCGTTATTAATTTGGAACGAATTAAGATTCAATTTTTTTATTGTTTTTATTATTTGTAATTATTTGATTGGTTGTGTCTAACTATTAATTGTTAGGTGAGTGTTAACTCCAGAATTTTTTCTGTGCACCTTTAGTTCCATTGGTTGTCCCACTTCAAGAATGTCTGCAAGAAATTGTGAAGAGGTTTGATTCTTGAGATCTATGAAGCATAAACTCTAATACAAACATATGATACATGGATTTTGATATGGTTAATATCCTAAATATTGGATACCAAAACACCATATATAATGATAATTTTAAATTGAGAATTAAGATTAATATATCAACCTTCTAAAATCAAAGTTATGATAATGATCATGATTCTAAAAAGAAGAATACTAACACAAATCATTTAAAATGAAATTACAAAAATAATTTTAGATAAGAAGATTAATTATATATTTTTATAAAAAGTGGTTAATCATATGATACAAAAAATTGATAAGATGCACAATTATATTATTCATCTCTAAAAGTAAAACATCTAATTTAAGATTAGGAGTGTTTGAAATGCCTAGAAAATAGTATGTGATTGCTATGTCTTTTGGTGTGTGTCCAATACATGTTTAACATGTGTCCAACATAAAAATATTTTTTAATTGGACATTGTTATGATGTGTCACATATGTATTTGATATGCCGTTTGACATGCCGACATGACACTTTAGAGATGTGTTTTTGTGCTTCATAGCTTGAAACACGTCACTATGAATTTCATCCATCCGTCGAAACCTTCACTCATCCAAACCTTCACTCGTCGCTCTCTAGGACTCAACTACGAAAGTTCATCGTTGAATTTGTACATTATTGTCTTTCTTGTTGCGGCTTCCAAAGATTCTAGTCTAAATTTTAAACTAAAATTTAACTCTACTTTTATTTATATTTAAAATGGAAGTAGTATTCATTATGAGTAGTTCATAAAGATGAGTAATTGTTGGGCGAAGGTGATGACAATTGACAATTACTTTGACTTAATGTACTACATATAGTTGGTTACAAACATACATATCACGTATATAGTTAACGTCCATCTCATAACTTAAAAGATCACAAGTTAATGAAATAACCAATTACGTTATTTAAATTCAAAACCATTTTGTTTATTGCAAATTTCAAAGATTAATTAAAATGATTGATCCATACAATTTCATGGACTACTGTGGTGATGTAATATTCAATAAAACAAAATCAATTATTCATAAAAACAAATAACCATGTCAAAAATAAATTATACACTTCTGAAATAATGCAGTCATTGAACCAATCATAGATTAGAGAACAATGAGTCATTCTCTAAAAAATTTGAACTAAATACATAAACTTTCTTTAATTAGTTTTGCTTTTGTTTGAGACTGGAGAGAGTATAATGAAACTGCTATTTTGGTCTAGCACAATAATATTTTTTAAGGTATAGCACAATTTTAGTCTATGAAAGTATAGAAAACTGCTATTTTGGTCTCTTCCTCAACAAAAAAATTCAAATTAGTTCTCAAATTATCAAAATATCAATCAGTTTAGTCATATAACGTTATAATAATCGTGAATTATTTTGACGGTAAATTGTATCTTTTAAAAAAAAATTATAATAGTAAATTGTATCTTTCAAATACTATTTTGACGATTTGATAACTAATTTGAATTTTTAACTAAAGGATCAAATACACAACATCTCCCCCATTAAAAACCAAAGTCACGAGACCCACCCAAATACAATCTTTCTCCCTCCAACCCATTCTTTCTTTTCTTTGTATCGGCTACAGTACTTCATCCAATTCATTTTCTTCTTTTCTATCTTCTTCTTCTCACTTCAAATTACAAATTAGTACCCAGAGACTTTTAACTCACGAGAGAAATTTGACATTTTCAAAAGCAAAAGTTTTCTCATACTTTTACAAGTGTTTTTTGGTATGATTTTTGGGATTAGAGTTACTACTTTAAGGAAGGAGAAAAATATTTATTCTTTAAAAGTTATTATTAAAATTCTTTGATATAAATACACAACTTTAATATTAATAATACTTTATAAGTTTTATGTAGTGTTGTTTAAAATTTATCGTTGGTGCTAAGAGCTGAGGATTTTTATGGTTATCTATGTAGCAAAACTTTAGAATAAGATTCTAAAGTTTTGAAAATATTTTTGATATTGAGATTTGTTAATGGAAGTTTTGTCTATTTCTCTGTGAGTTGTTGGAGAGCAAATTTATTTTTCTTGTTTTCTATATTAAAGTATTATTTAAGAGAAAGTCAGAAACATAACCTATTTCTCTTGTCATCATTTACTTACTATCATGCTCTTAGATAATTAAGATGTTATAGTTTGATTTATTTATGAGTTTAACGTATTTAAATATTTGAATGATGGTCAGTTGAATGTGTTTTTCATAAGTTACGATGAGATGATAAATGATTTTTAAATGTGTTTTGAAAATCATTGTTATAATTACAAAACCGTTAACGGAAGTAGCTGCACATAGTTATGTCGTTTCATTTGAAAAAAATTATGCATTAAACAGAGTCACCTCTATTTAGGAATGTAATATTTAAGAGAAGATGACTATCAACGAAAAATAAACTTTCTAATAATACTTTTGAGGGATTTAAAGGAAATGACTATATGTTAGATGGAACTATATCTAAAGAAAATGTCACACTTAAAAGAAAAATGTTATCAATGAGATGAATTGTCCCTTAATTCTTAAAAAATGATTTTTAACATGTTAGACTTTCTACACTTGTTTTAAAATTGTTCATTTTGATTTCAACTCTTAAATGAATTGCATTTTAAATATTACTGCTAGATGGAATGAATTGACAAGTTTTTATTTTTCATATATATATATATAATATATACTTTGTTGAAAAATATCTATAATTAATGTAGTATCATTTTAACATAAATGTGAAACCTTGTAAAAGTTGAATGAAATACGGTTATATAATAAGAACAATAGTGATATTTGGAAATATAAAGTAAAATAAGAATAGATTGAGTTTGAATGTATTAGGATTCCAAAATGAGGGAAATAATAATTAACTAATATAAAATAAAATGAGATGTGCAATATATAGAATGAGAGAGAGAGAGCTAAAGAACAGTTTATAATTGAATTTGTGAAGAAGGGGTTTAACGTGTGAGGACCACAACCGCAACCGGCGCCGCTTTTTTACATTTCTTTCTCTTTCAATTCTTCTTCTTCTTCTTCCGAACTCTCACTCTTCAACTACATTTCCGAGCTAGGGTTTTTTTTTTTACAAAGTCCCAATTCAATCACCATGAGAGCCAAATTGATTGTGTTCCCAATCCGTGGAAGAAACTGGTGCTTCACCAGATCCATTGATCACTCTCTCCCCGCTTCTTCAACTACTTCATCTCAATCCCCTTCAACTTTCAAAGAAATGTTGAAAAACATTAACACTGATGATAATGATAAACCCCTTAACGCTAAAGCTGAGCTCGTTATTGATTACGTGGCTAATAAGGTTTAATTCAATTCGTTTCTTGTTCATTTCTCTTTCTCGGTGTGTCGTTTTCTTTAACGTTTTGTTTTGTTATGTAATGTTGTTATTGCAGATGAATAAAGGTTGGGTTGGTTTGGAAAATGCACCTGATGGATCTCTCAAGAAGAAGATTCATGGGTGAGTTTTTCTTTATTTTTTACTTCATATATTTTCAAGATTTTATTTTATTTTTTTGTTTGTTTTGGGAAATTTTTGTTCTTGATTCCGAAATGTCATTTTTGAGTTTTTGCAGGTTGGGTTTGTGGCTTTTGTCACGTGTTAAGCCATCAGAGATTTTTTTGAAATCTATATCGAAGGATGTTACTGGTGTTGAAGTCATTTACCCATCAAGGTTTGTGGTTACCTTGCATAATCAATTATCATAATGTGTTGTTCTGTTTTAATTTTATTTGATTTTTGGCTGTTAATAAATTTCCTCTCCTATTAGGGTTTTTGAGGTCTGGATTCGTGGTTTGATGTATTTGAGTGATCATAGTTTGATGTATTCAGTTTTTATGTTATTTCACTTCTTTGATGTTCTTGGAACTGTATGCACTGTGAAATGAGAGACATGCTTGTGTCTGCTTTTCGATCTTTGAGGCTCTTCTTTGGTGGCATTCTCAATCTTTGGTGCTCTTTATTTGTGGTTGATATATTTGAGTGATGATAGTTTACTGATTCAGTTTTTTATGTTATTCAATTCTTTTTCACTTATTTGATGTTTAACATTGAACTGTATGCATTGTGAAATGAGATACATTATTGTGTCTGCTATATAATCTTTGAGGCTCCTCTTCTTGGTGGTTTTTCCCTGGTTAAAATTCCACATTGAATATGGGAATTATCCCTGATAGAACCAGCTTTGTTATTATGTATGTGTAGTTTTTTTTGAAGTTGTAGAGTCTATGAAATAATTTCCATTTGAAAATCACATGTGGAAACATAATTTGGATGGAGCACAAGATCTGGGATTTAATATTTGCTTCTTTTAACTTTTATATTATAATATTTGTGATTTTTTTTGCAGTTTGAATGCTCAACTTGTTCGTCGTAGACTAAGACATATTGCTATGAGGTAATAATTATCTCTTTTTCCTTGCACGGATGGCATGGAACAAATTATTTTCTGTGTTAAACTGAAAGGTGTTCTGCCGCTTGTGATTTAATTTTAAATGCTAATAATATCTGTTGACAGGGGGACAATAATACACCGGAAATTCTTTTATGGTTCAGTTTCATTGATTCCATTGAGCTCTGCATTTAGCGTACGTATGTGTTCTGTGATTGTTGACGACTAATATATTATGGCTTTTTACCAAGATTTTCAAGATTGTGTTTTTTCTCTTTAGTTTAATGTTCAATTCAGTCTTTGCTTCAGTAGATAATTATTCATATTAATTTTACATTACAGATTCTACCTTTGCCTAATGTCCCATTCTTCTGGATTTTATTCCGCTCTTATTCTCATTGGAGGGCCCTTCAGGTTTGTACTGTTGATAAATTTGCTTGGCACTTGAATTTTATTATTTCCCCTCTCTTCTCATTCATGTTATGTTGTCTGTTTTGGTGGTCTCAATCAGGGACTTTTCTTTTTGCCTGTCAGCTTTCTAATTTTCAATTAAGATTATTTTGTTTTTAGATATTATATTCTAGCTAAATTCAGCAAGAAGACTTCAAATATGTCGCAGGACGCCGGTTATTCCTTGAATTAATGAGGGGTTCCTGCTATATATTGAATTTTATTGGTCTTTTAATCTTCACAAGATGTTTATTTGTAAATCCAATGCTTTAAATTTACAGTGGCGGTACTGTAAATCGCAGAATTACCAATGCTAAACAAACATCTTTTGATTTCGAGGAAATTAAAGAAGTTATACACTTTTTGGCTTCTAAGTCATTTTATCTTGAATTTTGCATAAGAATCTGCTCGGTTTTATTTTCAATTTCTCAGGGAAGTGAGAAGCTGCTTCAACTAGTCTCAAATAGTTGCAAGTCTTCCAACACCTATAAGGATAAGAAGGAAACTGAGAATAAAGACTATAAAAATGAAAGCCTTAGTTCTCAAGAACCACATTGGGTAAGTATACATATTCTTGTCTAGTCTGAATTGAGATATTGGGAAGTGAGTAAGTAATTTCAAAGCTGGGATAAAAACAATTTTACAAATACGCATTGATTATATTTGCGATCACATTAGTTCCTACGGAATTAGGGACTACATTGTTTGACCCAAAAGAACTAATGTGATTGAAGGTTTTAAATTCTAGAAATGGTTTTGGAATTTTATTAATTTTCAGCGACCAAATTGTTCGACGCATAATTTCAAAGCCAAAATTAGTGATTTTCAATGTCTACTTGCTAATATATATACTTTTTCTGTTCAAATGATGTATCAATTAGGTATTGAGTCCATCCAAAGAGCTTGAGAATCTTGTTCGTCAAGAAGATGGGAATGACGGCCTTAGTAGACATACCATTGCAGAAATCTGCAAGATATATGATTTGAACACCAAAGATGTTATTAGATACGAAAAGTCCATTTTTTAATTGCCAGTTTTGTAATACAAGTTTTTGCATTGACATTTTTTGACTCATTTTTAGGGGGAGAGTCAGACTTATCAATGAATTTCTTTGTCAATAGTTTTGTAAACTTGTGTTTTTAATATTGCAATGACGAATCTTTGATAGTGAAAGTTTAACTGAATGAATTTGTACAAAAGTTTCTTTTAATATGATTTTACTTCTGAATAGCTGAGGTTTTATAATTATGTGCATCGTATTCACCCCGTATTATTAGTTTTTATTTTATTATATTTGAGATGAGACTGATGTATATAAATATGATTTTAATTGTTTTATAAAAATATTTTTAACGTGTTTCCAATTATATGTCATTATTATGTCAATATTGTTGTATTAGTTCTTAAAACGTCTTTATAAATATGTAGGCGGTGATATTATTGGATGTACATGTAAAAAAAGTTATTGTCAATTAAAAATCTGTTATTTTAGTTACTGATTTTGTAGCAAATTAATTCTTAAGAATTATATTTTGGTTCTGGATGAATTCTATTAAAGTTTACATACTCTTTTACTCTATTCCATCTTTTAATTTTTAATGTTTCTTTATCAATCAAATGCTTAAAATAATATTATTAGAAAGAGGAAATATCCTAAACATAAAAAATATAATAAAATTAGTCTATACAAAATTGAGATCCTATCTAGGTCAGCATCTCTAGTCTCTAACTATCATCTACAACACACTTGGCAATAATATTGGGGGAAAAACAGAAGTATACAAGTATGGGAGACTAAACCAAATCCATGAAAAATGTCTGAACGAAATTTAAGTAAACTAAACCTATCACAAAAAAATGTTCTCTAATAAATAAAGGGGGTAACCAATGAAAACCACTGTTATTAACTCCAAATAGCCCTAGCTTTTTTGCACAATTATTATCTTTCCTATAAATATGAAGAAGAAAAAAATCCATTTGGTTAAAAGAATGCTTATGCCACCTATTTCTAAGATGCAAAAGAACCAAAGAGGTATCACTAAGAGTATATATGATAAGTTTTGAATCACTCTCTAAACAAAGGTTGTGTCACCTTTACTATAAGTCGGCATTCTTATCAACATTCAATAATAATTCAGCATGGTACGCAAAGGAAATTTCAAGATTAATGGCAAAACAATTCAAGAAAGTAGCATTTTTATCTCTTAAAATACCACCACAAAAAGAATTGTCAGAAATGTCATAAATTATACCAGTATTGTTGCATTTCATCTAATGATAAGAATGACAGATCCAAATAACCTGAATAATTGATGAAGCTTTCTTTCCAATTCACTTGATATTTTTGAAGTACATCTACAAATATTTTTTAGGGTTGTGATATTTTATGTTGTTAGTGCACTCTCAAAACATAGCTCGCCTAAAAAATTTATTATAAAATATTTGAAAAGTTAATTTCTTTCATGATAAATTAATAAACAATTAAAATTACATTGTATCCTCCAATAAAAACAAACGTAGGTAATAGTGAAATGACTAATAAGTACATAAATATAAGTAAAAGTTAAAATATATTTGATTCAATTTTTTGACTCAAATAAATCCTAACTTTTATTTATATTTGTGATTGAATGATGTAGTTAATTTATAAATAATTTTGTTAGTGCGGCTTAAACCTTAAACCTAATATTAATAAGTTTGTTAGATCCAACTTTGAGATTAAGTGTAGTATCTATTTAGTCCAAATTTCTTAACAACCTTAAGATTTTGATTTCAAATCTTAAGTCAGTTTTCTTTTTTATTTTTTTTAACAAAAATGTTAAATTTTAAAATCTAAATCATTTGGTCTTGATTGGAATTTGACAATTTGAGTTTTTGTAATCATTTAAACTTATTAATATAAAAAATTATTAATATATCAAAATCACAAATCCTCTAAAAATATAATCAAGCATTTAATTAAATATTCAGTTAAATAAATTCTTAATCTATGTAAAATTTTAAAAATTTATTTTTAATTCTTATAAAAAAATTTACAACATTTTAATTCTTAAAAAAAGAATTATTCACATTTTTAATCTTTAATTTAAGAAAAATTAATTCTTTTTGTCCTTCAAAAAATTTCTGTAAATTAAAATTACAAAAAAATATTTTTTTTTAGAAACTAAACTTTAGAAAGTATTGTAAAAATCAAAAACATATTTAATTTTTAAATATTTGGAATAGAATTTTTTTTAGTTATATATTTGAGTGTCTTGTTGAACATGCTAACCTTGTTGACATTGGCATAAATAAAAAGACGAGGTGAACCGATTTTGAAGTTAGAACTGAGTGAGTGACTCTCTTTGCTTTTCGACTAACTTCTTCAACTTGACGCATTTCTTACAATCTGTAAGAGAAAACAGAAACTTCAATGGCGATCGAACATGAAGACGAACTCAAGGACGAGAAGAACCCTCGCCCTCTCGACGAGGATGATATCGCTCTTCTCAAAACCTACGTAAGCTCCTCTCTCTCTCTCTCTCAAACCCTAATTTCTCAATTTCCCCATTTCTCTTTTAGGGTTTACCAGATCTTCTTTATTGTAACAATCTTATAATATTCTATTTCTTTTGTTCTATTTCATATGCTATTTCTATTTGATTTGTAGTCTATTTTGTTATTGGGTTTAAATCGCTTAGTGCTTTTGGGGGAAAATTTACTGCGTTAACCTAATTTCACTTTATTATGATTCTGGATCTGGGGTTAGTTAAAAAAATCTGTAATTTTGAACATTTTTGTTAGTTTTATAACTCTAGAACGTTGTGGGTATACTTGGCAGAATGAAAGAGATCAGTTTCCTCTTGACCGCCTTTTAAGATTTTGATTGGGTTTGTAGATGTCATGAGTTTAGGTTGTTGGTTGTGGGGTTTGTGTAAATTGGTGTTTGTGCTAGCTACGAACTATACATGGCAATTGTTAATATATCATGCTGTGGATGCTCTAAGCTTATTCATATAGGCACAGCTTGGTGTTGTTATGTGATATAAAGTTGAAACTTTTTATCTGGCTTGACAAAGATTAAGTGTACCTTATGAATAGGTTTCATTAAGTGTTAATGAGGTGGTACTAGTGTGTGTAGCTATGTTTTTAGTGGAGGTGTGGAGTGCATTTGCTGTCATACAGAAAACAAGTGATATTTTTGGAGATGTTTTGCTCATGTTGATTCCTGAATTTCCCTGCCAGGCTTCTCAGCTGCTGAATGAAAATGCTTTTCTCTGATCAGTGGTTTTCCCATTATTAATGCATTTGTTTATAAGCAGTCTTTTATGAAAAATTTTGTTCTACTTTACGCAGGGTTTGGGACCTTATTCCACAAGCATAAAAAAAGTGGAGAAGGAAATCAAAGATATGGCAAAGAAAGTGAATGATTTATGCGGTATGTGAAAAATATTTAGTTTGTTTCTGATTTTCTTGATTGCTTTGTAGATGCTTATAATTGTTTAAACTAAAGAAAATTACATCTTTTTTTCTTCTTCTTGGTATTGTGGTGTATTCTATTCTATGTCCCTTTGCTGTCTATTTTCATTTTGATGATTACAAGTGGTCCCTTAATTGGGTATGTTTCTATCTCTAAAAGTCCAAGTTTAATCTTAAACTGAAGGAAGGACTCAATACTCGATGGTTGATATTATGTAGGTGTTTTATTTCATTGCATTCAAAGTGTGGCTTGTTTTAGTTGCTTGAGTTGGATGCTGTTAACACTTGCACACTTCCTTAGATGTTAAGCTTCTTGTTATAATAATAGGTATCAAGGAGTCTGATACTGGTTTAGCTGCACCAAGCCAATGGGATCTTGTTTCTGATAAGCAAATGATGCAGGAGGAGCAGCCTCTTCAGGTAATTTTTTTTCTTTCTCATTGTGTAGAATTTGTTCAAAGTGCCTTTATTATTTGTATGAATGGCTAACTAAGCCTATTTTATTGAACAGGTCGCAAGATGCACAAAAATTATAAATCCAAACTCTGAAGATGCCAAATATGTTATCAATGTCAAGCAGATTGCAAAGGTGCCTATACTTCACTACAATCTTTTCATTTTCCCTTTATCTATTAGATATATATTTGTTTGCAAATGTCAGGCATCACTTAGTTTAATATGGCAAGGATTTGTATTTTGTTTTGAAGTTTGGTCTAACTTTTGCTTTGATGATAACAGTTTGTTGTTGGGCTAGGAGACAAGGTTTCCCCCACCGACATAGAGGAAGGAATGCGTGTTGGGTAAGTATCCAATAAATAACTCTTATGATTAAATATCACCCATGGAAAGAAGAGTAACAGGAATATTACCTTGTTTTTGTGTTTTGTTTGACCTTTATTCAATCATTGCAGTGTTGATAGAAACAAATATCAGATTCAGATTCCATTACCTCCAAAAATTGATCCAAGTGTTACCATGATGACAGTCGAAGAGAAACCAGATGTGACATATAATGATGTTGGTGGTTGTAAGGAGCAGATTGAAAAAATGCGTGAAGTAAGTTTTTTGAAATTTTTCATATTTCATATTATAAGGAAATAAGTCAGGTGGCACTAAATTTTTAATTTCACTGCAAGGTTGTTGAACTTCCCATGCTTCATCCGGAGAAATTTGTTAAGCTTGGAATTGATCCTCCAAAGGGTGTGCTTTGTTATGGTCCACCGGGAACTGGCAAAACACTTCTCGCCAGGGCAGTTGCTAATAGGACTGATGCTTGTTTTATAAGGGTCATTGGAAGTGAACTAGTTCAGAAATATGTTGGTGAGGGGGCTCGGATGGTTCGTGAGTTATTTCAGGTGATTGTTTAAGTCCCGTCTTCTAGCTTTGTTTTGATCATGGTTTCCACGATCTGGTATCATTTCACTGAACTTGTTATTTCCTGTAGATGGCCCGTTCAAAGAAGGCGTGCATTGTGTTTTTTGATGAAGTTGATGCAATTGGAGGTGCACGATTTGATGATGGTGTTGGGGGTGATAATGAGGTTCAGCGCACTATGCTTGAAATTGTGAATCAGCTTGATGGGTTTGATGCTCGAGGAAACATCAAAGTTCTGATGGCAACAAACAGGTTGGTTGATTTGTACTTATAAGGTTTTATATTGGTTTTCCTGTAGATGTTATAATGAAAGTGTCTCTTAGTATTACTATTCACTGTCATTTTTTCCTTAATGTTGCACAACACTAAATTTCCTTTTTTTTTTTCCTTCTCGTAATGTCGTAATGTCTGCCTATCCTTGATTCTCTTGTAATAAAAGAGATAAAGTCAAGGTTGCATTGCTACTTTGCAACTTCATTTGTTGATGTTTCATTGCTTCAAGATTGCTTTTCTTCAATTTGAAAGTTTCACCCCACTATGCTGGCCTTTTTATATTGTTAATGCCTTTTGTCCACAATTTATAGGCCTGACACTCTGGATCCAGCACTATTACGGCCTGGACGATTGGATCGTAAAGTTGAATTTGGCCTTCCTGATTTAGAGAGTAGGACACAAATATTCAAGATACACACAAGAACCATGAACTGTGAAAGGGATATCCGTTTTGAACTTCTAGCCCGTCTTTGCCCAAACTCCACTGGTAAGAACATCTTTACTATTGGTTTTGAGGAATTTTTGCAGCTTGCTTCCTTTGTCATGAAAAATTAGTTCTGACCAAAATATTTTGTTCTCTCCAGGAGCTGATATAAGGAGTGTATGCACTGAAGCTGGTATGTATGCTATCCGTGCCCGAAGGAAGACTGTAACAGAGAAAGACTTCCTTGATGCAGTGAATAAAGTCATCAAAGGGTACCAAAAATTCAGTGCAACTCCCAAGTATATGGTCTACAACTGAGTTATCTTTCATCTACTTCCTCAAGAGACCATAATTTGCTCGTACAATATTTATTTCCCCGGTGAAAGTTATTTCAAGGGCATATGGTTCTTTCATATGAGCAGTTTGTGAAACTAGTCTGTTTGAATGCACATTTCATTCTTGTTTCTTATAGGTCTCCGTCTGTAGCTAACTTTTTCTTAATGATACATCCAAAATTGATTCGAGACATTTTGCTATCTTTAACCTTTTGAATCCTTGGATTGTACTTGCCAAAAAAAGTTAAGAGGCCGTTCTGTCGAAATATTTCTTGTTTTTATCTCTTAAAGTTTGTTAATTTTACTTCTTAATAAGAAGTGTTTCTTAAAATTTGTCAAGTTTACTTCTTAAGGTAATAGGTTTGTGAAGTAAACAAATTGTTTATTTCTAGAAATAATAAAAATGTAAAAAAAAAACTATTTTTTGTTATTTTGAAAAATGTATAATTGATTGTTGGCAACGGTGTTAGCCTTTTGCCACGTCACTAAGTCCCCCAACCTTATGCATAGTGTATCCTCACTATCTATTGGTATGTGTATAGTTCATGGCTTCTGATATGCCCAAGAATATAATTAGTAACTTTCTAATATATTCTAACAATTGACATAATTATATATTTATTTTATTCTTGATAATAAGCAAAAATAATTAGCTGTATGTTTAGTTATTTTTTAAAGAAATAGATATATTTTATAAGTGTTTACATGAACTTATTTATATTTGAGAGCAACAAATATGAATACTTTCACTTACATTTGAAATTGTGGAAAGCCTGCATATACATGACAACTTAATAGTACTCCTTCCATTGCTATATGTTGCCTCTTGAGAAAATTTGTGTTCTTTTATTTGTTAGTTTTACTTATTGTTTTTAGTTGCAACTTTTATTTGTTGTTTTCAAAGTTTAAAATAATATTATTATTTTATCAAAATTATCTTTAATAATTTATCAGGGAGAAAAAAACAAGTGGAATGAAATAATTAATAACTAAGGGTATAAAAAGCAAAACAAATAATTTTATAAAAAATACTTGTTGGATTTTTTAGTATGTATAAGTATTAAATAACCTTAAAATGAAACAGAAAATGTTAATTTTCTCATAAGGGGTTGATATGTTTTAAATTATTTTGTAAGACTAACTTCCATTTTGAAGTCAAATTCCATATATGATAGTTAACAGCTATTAACAACAAAAGCAACCCTCAAAACAGAGCTTCAATTTTGCAAACAGTATAATTATTATCACCAATAAAATAAATAGCTGAATAACATACATGAATAATTTTGTCTAGCCTCAACGATACAAATCAATATCACTCAGTAACTGTCAGAGGGTTAAAAAAAACAAAGAAAATGAGATGCATATCAACACAAATATTTTGTTTCCATTTACATGTCTTGAGTTTCTTGGTCATCACCACCTCGGTTGGATCCTCCTTGATCAGTTCCAAATGTTCGTTTGCTCATGTTGGTTCGCTGCACTAACCGAACCAATGCTTGAACCACTTCTGACATAGGTGGTCGGAATTCAGGTTCCGGCTGCCACACAAAAAATTAGAATAATATAGTAATGCATTCTCACAAATCTTTCAGATGGATCTAGATTTCATGTAGTCGAAATATCTTGCATTTACACAATGACACGATCTCACTTGTCTGGTCTTAATTAGACAGTTCGTAATGTGATTTTCAAAATGACTCAAACACTAAGTCAAAATCAGACTGTCGAAATTCGCAACAATATGACTTCGTGGTTACAATGAGATGAGTAACTATTTTTGTATAACCAATTCAAACCCCCAAAAGAAGAAATTTGGGACATTACCTGAACACAAAGGGCAACGACGTCGGCAAATCGAGAAAGAGACTTGACAGGGTATAGTCCTTCTAGTGCAGGATCAACCATTTTAGCCAATGCATCGATGTCATGGAGTTGAGGTGTCGCCCATCGAACCAATGACTGCTCAAACCTCGACCTTGAGCTGTAGAAGGAATGTTTCAACAATAAAAAAATAAAAAGTGAGAATCTTATATCAAAACATCGATATCATGAATTATGTTTGAAAGCGTGGGAGGTTACTTTAAAGCCTAAAGGTATGCAAATGTTTTTAAGCGAAAAGGTATGTGAATGTTTCACCTATCAAATGGTTTCCGTCCACTTAGAAGTTCCAACATGACAACTCCAAAGCTGTAGACATCACTCTTAAAAGTATATTGACCCGACAATCCAACTTCCGGAGCATCGTATCCAGATCCAGCATTATTGTTCAATACCTGGACATGAGACAAAAGTTAGAAGAACTTCTAACAAATTTAGCATTTGAATTAAATTTCACTATGCAAAAGGAGAATTTGCATACAGTAAGAGGACTATCAAACAAAATATATGCATGAGGTGTATCAAGCAAAATCTATGCATGAGGTGCATCAAACAAAACACAGACATAAATATCCAATCCATGCATGAGTTCGAGAGATGTAAAACTAATCTTCAGCTTTCATCAAACCACTTACGCTTTTAAAAGAGTTGGTTCTTGACAATAGGCTAGGCAATTGGAGCCAATCATTATTCATAGAGAATAATACACGTTCAAGCATTCTCTTTCTTTCCCAAATTGTTATTATAACTCCACACATATGGCAAAATCTACTAAAGAAGTTTTAGTTCTTAAAACTAAATAACTTTGAAACTGAAAATTGAAAATGAGTTGTAAAGACCAAGTAGACAGGGAAAACTGGCAAAAAATAATAGTAAATTAAAACACAATCATATCCAGTAATAAGCACATTAATTCATAGCACAACGTTTCAAAAAATAATAAAATCACCTGGTTGGCATTTGGAATATAGCTGGCCAATCCACTGTCTGAAAGATGAGGATTAAAATCAACATCAAGCAATATATTGGCTGACTTAATGTCCTTGTGAACAACTGATGGTGAACAAACTTCATGAAGGTACCTATGAGATAATTAAATAGAGTAAGGTTCTTAATTATCAGGGAACAAATTTAAATTGATGCACGATGCACAACCCTATGTTGTCTTCGTATTAACATATTTGTTTTGAACTTCAATTGTATTTAAAAAATCCTTAGTTTCTTCCATAAAGTGGCAATTTTATATTAGAGCTGATAGCAAACAACTTACTCTAAAGCGCGTGCGATCCCCAATGCAATCTTGACACGTGAATTCCATATCAACGGTTTAGTGTACTCATCAGGGAGGTGAAGGAAGTCGTGCAGTGATCCATTTTTGTGAAACTCATAGACTAAGAGGTGTTGTCCGTGCTCTGAACAATAACCTACAAGCTCCGTCACATTGGGATGATGGAAACGGGAGAGGTTTGAAACTATTTCCACAAAATCGTCGGACAAATTGTTGGGAAGAACAGATGAATCTATCTTCTTCACAGCAAGAACCTACAATATTTTCATAAATGAAAAAAATAAAATAAAATCAAAACCATTAATATGCAGATGAATATGTTCAAGACATAAAGAATCTTGCATTAAAATATAAGTTTTTGAAACAATAGCTTCTTGTATAAGTTGAAATTAGCTTCTACATCACAATTTCTTTAGATGCGTTTAACTTCTCCATTAACACCTATAAGTTAATTATAAGGACTTTTTCACAAGTTAAGAATCATAAATTTATGTTAATGATAAGCTCTCATAAGCTAAAGGCTAATCTAAAAAGGACCATAGAAGTGGATTTGCAGCAAAGTAGATACGGAATACCTTCCCATCATCAAATTGAGCACGGTATACACGTCCAAAAGACCCCTCACCAAGAAGTTGATCGACACTGAAGCTTCCAGTAGCAATCTGTAGGTCAGCTATAGAATATGCTTTCAGATTTGCAGGAGCTGTTACAGTCTTCTTGACAACAATTGGCTTCTTTGGAAACTCATCTTCATCAAATGACTTATGAAGATCAGAAGGAGGGGGTTTGAGACTTATTGAGGCCGCAGAAGTATCATCAAAAGTCTTAAAGTCAATTACGGAAGACGTTTGCGTTGAATTCATTTCTACATTATGACAGATACTAATATGTCAATTTGACTAATACCATTGTGAAAACAGAATAACTTGAGTATATGTTAAACCAAAAGCGTGAAGTGATCTCAACGGTATGCAAGATTCTGACCATGCACTTCATTTGAAGTAAGAGGAGCCAAGGGCTGATTGTCTAGCTTTTCAACATCTCTAAATGACTTCTTGGGTCTTCTCTTCACCAGAAAGAATACTATTATTGCCCCAACAACTAAGATGGAGATCACTATTCCAGCAATGGCACCACCTCCTATACCTGATTTTTTGCTTCCATCACTTGTGCCAGAACCCGACGAGGTACTATGTCCACCGGACTTGTGAGTATTGTTTTTTTTTGTTATTGGAGGTGTACCAGGAGGAGGTGGGGGTGCCGGTCCAGAGCTCCACGAATTACCATCCTTTCTGTCATTAAATTTGACAAGTTTAAAGTTTACAAAAAATTGGAGAAGGAAAAATTATTATTAATTAAAGTGACACTAATGGTCATTTTACAACTATTCTCGAGAAGATTTGAACTCCATCCCTTAAGATTATAAGACCAACTTGTCAAACTCTTACCACAGAGCTAACATCCCGTGGACAACAATTTTAAATTTTATAGAATGTATGATGAAAAAACATATTTTAAATGAAATCACGGATAATGGCAATGCTTACTGTATGTTTATGTTTTTCAATTGTTCTGGTATCCAGCCTGTAAATTGATTGTTTTCCACATTCCTGAAATTAAATAAATTAAATACAACTGATAAGGTAATTCTATGGAAATATAGGAACGGATATGCCAAAGCTGTCATATGAAACAAGCAATAAAGACGCACAAAGATTCAAGGGGCAGATCAGCAAGGACATTAATGGTTCCTGTAAGTTGGTTGTTTTGTAGATACCTAGGCACACGTAAACAAGTCAACTTAGAATGCAATCAATACCAGATAATTATTGACAAATAAAACACGAGGTTGGATATTTACATGGTGGTTATGCTTGAAAGTGAGTTCATAGTTTGAGGGAGGTTTCCTGTTAAAGAATTGAAAGAGAGATCCCTGAAACAAGTAATAGATATTATAGTCATGTGGCCATGAATTGTCACTAAACCAAATTCTAGCATATTTAATAATAAACACCAAACAAACACATCCTCCATTGTCGCTCGTTTAAAACGCAGATGGTTTAGATTGCCAAAAGCTTACACCACCAATATAGTGCAATAGCCAATGTATATGGAGCTTTTTAGCACAAACATAACGAAAATGTCTTACACATGGGATCAAATCCAATATTGTGAAATTATTAAATTCAAAATGGTAAATAATTCATGACAGAAAGCGTAAAGTCATACTGAAAAAAAAAAAAAAAAAGGAGGACATCTACACTAGTTTTACATCGTTGAAGAGTTAAGAGGAAATCTCACAATGTAGAAAGGGAAGTAAGCTTTTGAAAGTTGAGAGTCAGTCCTTGTTGGAGCTGATTGTGACCGAGATTGCTAGATATTCAAGAACAGTTTTAAAAATGAATCAATTCCAGATGCTAGTGAAAGGTTTATACAATGAGAAGTAGAAGAAGCCAAGAAAATAATTACACACATGCTTATAAGAGAAGTAATATCAGAAAGAGAGTAAGGTATCCCCCCATTGAAATTATTATTAGCAAGATTTCTGCAAATAAAAAAGTAACAAGATCATTAGGAATTACAATATCAAAACAAAATTAACCACCAAAGTAACAATATAAGATATAGAAGCATACAAGTGCTGCAAATTTTGAGGAAGCGAGTACGGTATGCTGTTACCAATATTGTTGTTACTCAAGTCTCTGCAAAAGTTGCAAGGTCTCAATAAATAATAGTAATTAAACGTAGAAAATTGGATATATGATGAATGACACCATTAACTTACAGGGTTGTCAAAGCTGAGAAGGATTGTAGCTGGTAACCTAAAGTTCCGCTTAGTCCAAGACCAGGTAACTTACTGATGAGCAGTAAATAAATAAAAAAATCATCAGACATCAGAAACAAAATCGATAACAATCAAGTCATATATATGGTGATAGCGAGTGACTTCACATTTCTGTGATTCGGTTGCCTGAGCAAGTGATGCCTTTCCAAGACTGTCCACAAGGATCATTACCATTGGCAGGCCAATTTAGCTGGGCTGGTGAGTTCATACTTTGAAACAAAACTGTTAAAGCAGCGGCTGCATTGAACATTCACAAAAGGTTAGTAGGCAAACCAAAATTCTGTTTAATGGAAATATAAATCCTAATACGTTAGTACTTGTCTGTACAACTATCCATTTTGCATCATTTTATGATGTTTAGATTACTAAAAAATGATCCATGAGGTGTCAGCTCGGTAGTAAGAATTTGGTCTTGTAACCTCAAGGGACAAAGTTCAAATCTCCTCGGAGAGAATTGTAAAACGGTCATTAATGTCACTTCCATTAATAATAATTTCCACCTTTCCCAATTTTTTTTAAAGAATGATTATGAAAACATTTCGGTAATCATTCAACAACACTGCTTCACTATGAGAAGAAAATAAAAGCAAAATGGGATAATCACAATAAAATGTGTCTACATTAAACACTGTAGCACCGACCCCTCTGATTGAAGGTATGTCCCGATGTCCGACACGTATTGGTGTCCGCCACAACACCGACACCTTGATTACATTCAATTAATTCATTTTTTCAAATTATTACCTGTTTGGACATGTCAGTGTCAATGTGTGTCTAGTGTCGGTATTTGTGCTTCATAGATAGTAAACATACACATACATTCAAAATCCACAGAAATTAAGAAGTAAAAATTGCAATATTTCATCAACCTACTACCAGAAAACATAACACATACAGCTCAAACACAACTGAAAACCAACCATAAACAAGAAGTTTCATTTATTGAAATGATTAGCCAATAAAGCATAGGTAACCTTGCCAATCAGAATAAAGAGTAACAATGAGGTTAATAAAAGTTTCCACTCAACAGATCAGCTGTAAAACTTTACATTAACCCAACAAGACAAGAACCAATAAAAACAAAAAGTAAACCTTTGGCCAAATCAAATTAATCTCCTAAGAAAATGGCAGAACTATCAACAGAAGCTGATAATTAAAAACAATAAGAAACAACACACAGGTGAAACAATAAGACAAATGAAACAAGAAGACAAAGAAAAAGTAGTCTTAACTAACACTATCACAGAATGTAACACACACACACACAAGAGAGAGAGAGAGAGAGAAAGATATGAAAAATTTGAAACTTGAGAGTAAGATCAATGAGAAAAAACTTACCATCATTTGGATCTGTGTCACCATTGATGACAAGAGCGCAGGTGCTGATGAAAATCAGCATCAGCAATGGATCCACCGACATCTTTTCTCACTGAATCAATCTTTGATTGAAAAAAAATCGTCCTACCCAGAAAACAAAATCAACGTGCAATGAACCCCTTTTTGTCAAATTTCAATCTTCCTTAATATTTTTTATATGGGTTCATTCCAAATTGATTTATATATGTTGCCTCCATTACCGAGTAAAGTAAAGCTGGCAAGCACGATTTAGCTACAAGAATCCAAAGACACGTTTTTTTATTTTTATTTTCCTAATTTCTAACCTTATCTCACTCTCTAAATTCTGTACGAATTAATGTTGTTGTTATTGTTCTTTCCAAGTTAATTGTTGCAACGTACTTTTTTTTTATTTTCCTACTTTTTTAAAAAAAAAATTATGTCTATTTCTTTAATAATAGAAGATAGGATAAATAATATCAGAAATTTATATATAACTGAATTTTTTTATTCAAATTTGAAATGTGATATTTAATATAATAATATTAATATTTTAAATTTATTAATTGAGTTAAGATTTAAAAATATGATAATTTATTTTTATGTATTTTATTACGTGGCAATTTAGATAGCTTCAAAAATTAAAAATATACATTAAATATTTTTATTTATTTTCCATTTATTGTATATGACAATTTAATAAGTGTTGCAAAATGAATTCTTTTTATGAATGTTGTGGTTTATTTATGGACAAAACTTACCTAAAGCTCTATTCTACATATAGGCATTCTTCTCTCTTAGAAAATATAACATATGGACATGAAAAAATTGTTACAGCTATAAACTTTGAGGATCATGATAACTTTATTGAAGAACATACAATATGGTATTATAGGTAATTTTTATGATTTATGTAATTATTTAGAAAAAAACTTTTAATAATATATTGACCATATATAATATAAGTTAATTTTTTTTCTTACATGTCAGATTGATATCAAATCTCTGATCATATAACTAAAAACCTATTATTCACCAACTTTTTTTGGGTCAATATTGCTTACCAACCTTATTGCATTATATTGGTCATATCACATCATATTATAACACAAACCAGTTTTTTTTTTTTAATATTATTTTATAATAAAATGATAAAATATAATTGCATACATAAAATTCGTTTAAACCATCAATTTAAACTTAAGTTTCTTTGACAAATGTTATTATTATTTTAGGCAACTTTGACATTAATAGCTAGATATGGTGAATTATATACTTTTCATTCCATTATTAAATTAAGAAGTTATATACAACTTTCGGGATAAATTTTTTACTTTTAATATTTAAAATGTGTCATTCGGATATAGATTAACATTTATCTTAAATTTAATTGTTGGTTGAAAAACAGCCCCATTAATTTGTAATAAAGTTCATAAAAAATTATTTGTTAGTTTTTGTACAGTTAATTATTCTTAAGTTATATACTTTATTATTATTATTATTATGCATTTATTAGTAAGCAAATTAACAAAGAGGGGGGCAATAGGTGACTCTTATGGAATCAAAATAAAAAGAAAACAATTTTTATCTTCAGCAATACAACGAGAGCCATTTATAGGAAAGTTTGAGAAACAAATAAAGCAATGCTAATTTCTTACTTTAGCGGGAGACTTAATTAATCTCTTATTATGGTTGAAAGAATGACCTTTTAACTAATATATGATAACTTTTTTTAAACCAACAAGCCCTGTTTCATTTCTTGCAATAAAATGAGGGGTCAATAATTAATTTGAGTATTGGAATAATTATAATGGAGATCATGATGAATATATAATATAATAATAATAATAATATAGGTGGTGGTGAGTAATGACATAATGAAGGCGATGCATATAGTTGGAAAAAAAAGGGTCAGCATTGCGCGTAATGAGCTGGGTTAATTTAATCACGGGTTTGTCATTCTAAGATTGGTTTCGTTTCAATTTCAACTTCACATGATCACCATTTTTCTCCTCCATTGTATAATAACTAAAATTTTGTCAAACCTTTTATAATGTATAAATATATGATCTGTAATTCAATCATTTTACATTCCCCTTTCTATACTTTTTGTTCACATAAATCCAAATTTTTTTTGTTAACAAATTAAAATAAAATAAATATTATATATAATAAAAGATGAAGGATCAAGTTACACCCGAAATAATTGCTTTAAGAGTTACACGTATTTAATGATATTGTATCGGATAAATATTTTTTAAAATTGATTAACAAATTTAAAGTTAATATCATATAGATCATATCTATAAATTTTAATATCAATCTATAATAATTTTATATATCATCGTGTTGTATTAAGATTAGCGTTAACAGTTTAATTGTATATATTGTTAATTTTGACACATCTTAATGACACAATAAATAATTATAAATTAATGTCAATTTATAGATATAATTTAATGATATATGTGATAATAGCTTTCATAATAAAATATTATATACACATTAAAACAGATAATCCGACAAGTCACGTAAGTGGTATATAAGGAAAATTCCTAATTTTAATTTTTCCTAAACAAATTTATCCTTATCAATTTAATTTTCGTCAATTTAAACTTAAATCAACGACGTAGTTATAATGAACTTCTTAACAACACAATCTTTTCAAATTTAAAATAGATATTACACAATTAATTTTAATAAAATACATATGTAATGAAACACACACAAAATAATCGACGAATATAATTATATATAATTTAGCTAAAATATAGAATAATATGCATTATCTAATATGTTCTTTTTAAACTTTAGATTTGTTTTAATTTTTATGAAATAAACTTCAGGTGAGTTGAATTTCATAGGTTCATTAAAATTAGAGGAAACTTCAAACTCAAAGCGCACTTTCATCAATTCCTTTTAAAAATTAAATTATTACCAACTAGAGTAACATTTGTTGGTTATTTTGTGTAAGTTTTTTCGAAAAGATATGTATTTTTTTTAATTGGATAGAAAAAACAGAAAATAAAGGTAAATAGAAAAAAAATAAAGAGAAATGTAAAATGAGATAACTTTATATATTATTCGAAGGAACTTATTTTGCAACTTCATGAATATAACGGTATATTTACTTCTTCTATCTTTCTCACCTCCAAAGCTTCCTTTTATATATATATTTGTATTTTGTATCCGAAGAAATCAAGACTAATGAAGAACCGGGTTTTGGGTGTTGTTGGGAACTCTTTTCCCTTTAAGTTAAAGCCATTTGATTCACTAAATGAAAAATCATATTGCACTCAACCATTAATTACACCAACATCATAAGAGCGGCGGCATGTAGATAGATCCTTTTATTTTATACTCTAAGTTCAATCATGTGTGGAAACCACAATTGTGAATGATGATTTTATTTTAAGCAAACATATCAAATGACTTGATTTGTTTTTTATGTTGATAACATTGCTAAACTTTTGACAAAAGAAAACCAAATGGTTTGCGGTATGTTTTTCTTCTTCTTAACTCTTAAAAGGACAATTTTTTTCGATAATTCAGAGTAAACCAACTATTGTTTAGGTTAGTATTTAAATTTAGGTTCTCTCAAATGAAACACTTATGTTCACTCAACTAATTGATTAGATTTCATCTAAAAGGTTATAAAAATAATAGCAAAATATAAAAGTAATTAAAAAGTTACCAATCAAATTGTACATATTTATAGGTTAAGTCTAACAAGGTGATTAAATTCAAATAGTTAATTAGCTTTATTAAGGGTCGAGTTGTAAAGAGTATATTAAGTTCTTTTGTGTTGGTTTGTACGAAATATATCAAAAGAATTGTATCAACGTATTTTGTTCATATACCATTCCCAATATCTGTGTTTTACAGTGCGAAGCAAAAGAGGCAAATAGTTTATGTGCATTATTTTGCTTCATCTTATATGTAATATGACAATGCCAATCATGTTTGAATACAATTATTGCTTATTTTTTCTACTGGTTGAAAATGTGCCCAGTTTTGGTAGGTTACATTGTGATTGGTTTTGATATTTAACAACTGGAACGATGTATATGTCCTTCAGCTAATTAAGTTTTTTTTTTTCTCTTTCCATTAAGTTTTTCTTCTAATTTTTCTGCATAATTGTGTTCTAATTTTAAATTGTAGACATAAAATATAATGCTCCCCCAATTCAAAATATATGGCAAACAGATCAAGTGGTTCTGGTAAGTTGTTAATCGATACATTCAAAATGAAATCACTTATTTTGAGTGAGCATCATTGGAAAGCTTAGCCTTATGCAAGAAAAAAACTATCCAAATATGCTTTCCAAGGCCTACTTAAGTGTTTGCAAAAAAATTGCTTTTAACATATACCTCACTCGACGAGGTCTCCAGCTACTAGAGATATATTACCAGAACAATCGTTGCTTAGAGTCAAATAAAAGGCGTCTACATAAGGCTGCAAAAGCTTATTGATGGGTTCAAATGAAATGGTTCAGGTCAATTGGATTTCAATTCTCACTGGTTTGCTACTATTGATTATTCATTCATAATTTAAGCAGCAATAATCGGCAATATACCTTGCATAATTTTAATAGAAAACTCATTGCTTTCTATTACTCAAAATCCATCAAACACATAACACAGTTTGATTTGGAAACCATGAATTCTTGTGTTGTCTCATACAACATTATATTTCTAAATCTGGAGAATAGAATTAGCAATCAAGAGGATGTACTTGCTCTCCATATACCTCAAGAAATCTTGCACCAATAATACACTGGCAAACAACCTGGTATGGCATCAACAATAACATGCATCCCCTGTTCCAACTTTTATACCCTCCAGCCCAACATCTACATTAGTCATCAAATTCATACTTATCAATATGATAGTATTGCCACTTTGGCAGTAAATAGCAAGCATTGAAAACAACAGACAACAAGTGATAGTGAAATTACATAATTGATTATTTAACTAGCAATCATACTATATCCAACGGTGATGAGTTTTACTAGCCGCCCGGAACAGAAACAAAGCACAGATGGGGAATCCAAAATTGTGAACCAACAACACAGCCTACAATTTTCTCAGTAGTAAAATTGAAAAACATATGACAACATGCTCTTGAGTCTTGACAATATGTATAACCCATGATAGAAAATATTACTCCTGCCAAAACCATCACATAAACTGAAATGTAAAATAAAATTGATAATAATGATGTAAACAATTTGACTTCATCAGATTAGATATTGGAACTCCACTACTTCCCATTTCCTTCAAGAGATAAACGCCAAGGGGCCAAAATCTGTATTCCAAAATTAACATCAGTCTTTAAGACAACAATAAAAAATTCAAGAAGCATTACAGTACAATAATTATTAAGCATTCAACATAAAATTCATGCATTATGTAGTCCATCAATAGTACAATAATTATTAGGCATTATGTAGTCCATCAATAGTATAAGAATCAATATGCCTCAAAATGAGGCAAAGATTATAAATACCTTCTTGAACAGCGATGCTCATCTCTTTCTACCACCGCGTTCTCTCAAGGTTAAGGAGAGTGTTTCTCCTCCACTAACATTGTAATGTGCAAGTGACATATTATCCTTGAGAAAGCCCGGCTTTCCACTCAATTTCTGCTTGTTAGCAGGGAGTTGGATCTCCCCAGCAATTTTTTCCTTCAGGCTGCCAACAGTTTCAGACAGAGATTGCACTGTGATTTCCAGAACTTGTCCTTTGAGATTTCCTTCCTCAACATTAGGAACAGATATACTGATGCGAGCAGGTCCCTGTAGAGAAAAAAAATGGTAGTTAGGATGAACATAAAAAGCGGTATAATTCTGGTAGAAAATGTGATACATATGATTAATGGGTATTTTTTTTATTTAACAAAAGATGATTGTTATCTCAATAACTCTCCATACCAGATGTTGAGCCAGAAATTTATCCTCAGGGATCAGAGCAGAATCATCGTGCTTCTGCCTCTTTGGTTCTGGCTCCTCTGGAAGTGGTGGAGGAGCTTCCTCAGGTGGCGGCGGTGGTACTCCTTGAGGCAAAGGTGGTGGATGCATCATAGGCATCCCTGATGGTGGACCAGGGAGAGGAACATAAGGTCGTGGAACAGGAGTGAACTGGGATCCAGGTGGCGGAGGAATGGGAACTCCTTGGCTATTCATATGATGCATTGATGGATGCATTGGGGGTGGTTGACCAGCCATCATGGAATGCTGTCCAGAGGACATTTGCATTGGAGGAGGGGGGGCTGGCCGAACAGATGGCATCATGTGCATGCCTGGTGGTCTTGGTGGAGGCATCGGAAGGCCACTGTTGTTAGGAGCAGAATACTGCATGGTATTCATAGGAACACGAGGTAGATTCAAAGCTAGTCCAGGTGGTGGCGGAAGAGGACGAATTGAAGGCATACCAGGTCTTGGAGGTGGTGCAGCAGGACCAGGAAGGTTTTTGAATTCATTATTAGAAGCATCATTTTGATCCTCACCGCCCATATTCTGTGACATGGCTTGGTTTGCAGTTCGGCCAATACTACCGCTGTGACCATCCCATATAACCTGCTTAGGTTGCTCATCGTTTTTCTTCTCAATTTCAGCCTTGACAGCATTGGAGACCTCTTCCTCTGTAGTACCAAATATATCAGGACGGGTCCGAGCAAGTCCAACGATGTTTCTTGAGATTTCATCATCCTGTGCCAGTGTCGTTTCACGAATTTTAGCAAACATCCTTTCTTTTTGTTCTTTGTACTTGGGATCAATGAGAGAAATTCGCATATGTTCTGACATTTCACTAATAGGAATCAGTTCACTAGTAATAGGAGAAACAACAAACTTGGTTGAATCTCTATCTGCAGGAACCCTATCCTCTGGTCTCTTCCAGTTCTTCACAATCCTCATTGGTGGATCAGGGTCTTCGGTAACCCTAACTTCGTTTTTCTTCCCTTCATCGTTGTCTTCCAAACTAGCAGCTCTCATTCCCTCTTCAACAAGCTGGGCCTCTTCCTCATCCATTTCCATTTCTACTTCCTTTCCTGGTTCAACAATATCTTCTTCCATGGGTGTCACCTTGCTTCTCCTTATAACCTCCTCAAGAGTCATTGGAGGAGGTAATTCTTCGTCCTCATCGTCAGCAAAATCTATAGATTCAACCACCACAAAATCATGCCAATCAATCATAGCCATTTGTATTCTTTCTTGCTCTATCTCATCCTCAGCCTTTTGCCTAGCTTGCTCTTGCGAACGCTCCCATTCAAGCCTATTGACACACCTTTCAAGCACAGTAGTCATGTCAGGGACACTCTTCTTCAACTTCTCTGTCAAACCTTTCGGAGGCATCAAAACCTTTGAATACGCATCCGCAAGGGAAGTGAAAAATGTAAACATGCTGTGGGTTGGTTTCAAGAAATGAAATTGGGGATTATTAATTTCCCTACTTGTCAATCCAGTCAAAAAGGATTTCCCATTTCTCGCAACAAATTGTGCCGTAAGCTTTATTATATCCAACTCCTCCCCGGTAATTCCTTCAGGAAGCCTAACTGTATACTGCTCAGCCTCGGGGGGATCAAGTACTTTCCTAACTGGTTTAAACTGTGCAGAAATATCAGGCTTCTCTGCATTTGCTACATCATTACTGTCAGACGCCGGCGCAGGTGTAGCCGATTCCAATAAAACCGAATCGCCAGGTTGTTGAGTTGAAGATTGATTCTGAGCCCGAAATTCAGCCAACCTGTGCTGATAATAAGCATGATATGGATCCGAGGAATTTAAAAAATTGAACTTAACATTGCCTGTATTATTTGCAATAATCCTCTTTTCAAATTCGGGACCGTTTTTGGCGACGAACTGAGAGGTTTTATCAACAATGGTTCTAATGTCTGGAGGGGGATGAATTATTCCAATAGTTCTAGTATGTGTGGCAACCGTTGTTGTCGGTGCCGCAGACTCCTCGGCGGATAATTTCTCATTCCTCTCGTCCGCCTCTTCCGTAGTGAGTTGAGACTCAGGGAGAGGACCGAGATTTCCATCAGTAGGAGGAGCTGGTAGAGGTAGTATAGGTAATGAACCTAGCATGACGAAAATGCTTAAAACCCTAGAAAATGAAAAAGAGAGAAAGTGAAAATTAGCATCGATTAATTCAACTTAATGAGTTCAATGAGTAATAAAAGGATTAAAATCATATAGTAATGAATGTCGAATACATAGATAAAACCTAATTTGTGAATCGCGGTGTGGCGGAGTAGAAATGAATGATGAATATACGAACCTGGTTGCGTTCGGAGCATGTAGATGGAGTCGGTTTCGGTGATGGTCTTGGTCGGCGGTTGCGGTCTGAGTTGAACCGGCGGAAGGTGCTGAACCGGCACAGTCCTGGTCGACGGTGGAACTGGTGCAGTATCTGCTCTGAGTTAGGTTTTCTTTACTTTCTTCGTCTGGTTACCTTTGTTTTTTTTAGAGAAAGTCCAAAAAGGCCAGTTTTCAGGCCCAATACTTCTAAAGCAACCAAAATTTTACTTCGTACCCTACTATTGTATCCCTACACCCACCACACAAGTTTTATGAACCCTGATATTTAAAAAAAAAAAAATAGAAAAGTTCTGCCACTCTTCTCAAAATTCAAAGGACTATTCACTTTGAGAAAACATTTCATATTTTTATTCCTTATGTATTTATTTGTTAAGTTCATCTAAAATTGAATTGATTTTCGATAATATTGCTTACAAGATTAAATTTGATTAGCACTCAATTTTGGTCATGCATTAAGTTACTGTACTTCTGAAATTTAGGTTTGAACAAGAGGACTCCATTTGTTTTTCATCTCTGCAAGGTGTGCATCTTACTGATTGAAATATTGCTATTGGCAATGCACATTTGTGATATTTTGTTCTAACATCTGCATAGCTGAGAACATATGATTTGCCATGTTTTAACTAGTACTCGCTGCTGTCGTGATAATTATCATGGGATTGTATATGCAGGTCAAAGATGATATATATATATATATATGTGTGTGTGTGTGTGTGTGTGTGAGAGAGAGAGAGAGAGGATGATTTCAAATGATTTGGCAGATGGTTTCAGGAATTGCTTTGTGGTATGTGACATTTTGGTGATAGGTGTTTTGCTTTAATACCTAGGCTATCCATTCACCATTTATTTAGTATAAGATTTCATTTTTACTATTATGAGTTTTGAGTTGTGCTTACATTTATAATATTGAAGTACATTTTATGTTATTGTGATTTAATTTTTAATGGAATTTTTTTAGCATTTTATTATTATTATTTTACATATTTTTCAATTGTTATAAATTAGAAAAATATATAAATATATAAAAAAAATGACAAAACATTAAAATAACATGGGATACATTTGTTATAATTGTTGCATAAAAAAAAGATGACAAATATTTGTTAATGATAAATATAAAAAATTATGAAACAAATATTTATCATTGATACATAAAAAACACGACACAAATATTTATTATTGATAAATTTAAAAAAATATGGGATAAATATTTATAAATGATACATAAAAAATACGATACAAATATTTGTAAGTGATATACATAAAAAATCACTCAACAAATATTTTCTATTGATACATAAAAAAATACGGGTAAAATATTTGTAACTGATAAATATTAAAATACAATGATACAAATATTTATGTTGTCGTATACAAAAACACAAGACAAATATTTGTCAATGATAATATAAAAAAATACAAAATAAATATTTGTCATTGATATATAAAATAAGATTTTTTTATTTGAAATTTAAACAACACTTATTAAATACCAAAGACGAGAGCACAATTTTTTTTTCTTTTCTAGTTTACATTGAATAAGACATTGTTATAGTTATTATAGATTCAATAAGAGATAAATTTGACTCATTAAAATATTGTCTAACTCTACTTTTCTAAAAACAGTTATTGTTGATTTTTATATTCTTTAATGCGATTGTAATTTACATTTTATATAAATAAAAGTTATTATGAATTTTTTCACTCACTGGGTAAATTTAGTATATTAGCTTAACAAATATATATATATATATATATATATATATATATATATATATATATATATATATATATATATATATATTTGCTTCATTAGTAGAAATTAGAAATTAGGCTAACTTTGCCCGTTGCCACCGGATATCCGCGGTGGCTAAAAAGCCCAAATTAAGTTAGGATTAAAATTTAGTTAGTGTTTTTGCTTTCGTAATTATCATTTATTCCATTCGAAATGAATACAAATAAAAATAATAATTCAAAAATTATTGTATTTAATTAAAAATTAAGATCAAATACATTAATCTTTTAGTTACTCTTTTTACTTATATTTCATTCTATATTAGTAGTATTTTTCTCGCATTGGAATGCGAGTAACTTTTGTGCCCTTTTTGTTGCATCTTAATTTTTTCTCTAATGTATAAAAAATTGTATGGAATGTTTCATGTTTAATTTTTTGTGTAACTAATCAAATTTACATCTAAAAAGAATTTAAGTTTTATGGATTATCGATATAAAAAATTTTAAATTGTGAGTTTATTACAATCAATCATATATATAACTTTAAAAATAATTACAGTAAAAATTAAACGTTATGATTTGTGATGAATATAATTGATTAACCGTGTATACATTCTTTATGTTGACAGTCAATATAAATTAAATTCCTTATTGGTTTGTGAATTATATTCATGAGTAAAGTAATGATCAAGTGCACATCCTCTGCATGACATTACAACTTGTCTTAAATTATGCATCTGAGTTGATGTTGTTAGACCTGATCCTGTTACTTAAGATCATCTTTCTTCAAATTAGTATTTTATTTTTGTTTATTATATATTTTAGAGAATTTGGAAATTATCATTGCATGATGGAATGAATTAATGCTTGTTTTACCTGACTAGATTTGTATTAGTTTATTATATTATAAACTTATGTACTTCAAAAGCATAGAATAATAAATTGTTTTCAAATGATTCAAACATTATATGAAAAGAGAAATTGGAAGCCAAGAAATAATACTCTAACATATGTTCCATTCCCATATCTATTCCATTAATTTTATAATAACTGGTTTGTATAATAAACCTATACTGGCATGTAAAATAAAATAGCTTAAATGCAATTGGAGAATATTATTATATATGAAATAACTTCCCTTGCATATACATGTTTGAACAATTATTTCAAATATAAGTAGAATCAAATTTTCTAGATCAAGTTCATATTTTCCATGCTTTGACCAAGCTCAAACCAATGCAGAATTAGGGGTAGGATACTAGATGACAGTAATGAATCAAATATATATATATATATATATATATATATAGTGAAAGTTTGCCTTTACAAAGATCTTACTCCAGATTACAGATTATATATGTTTGGAATCCAAGTGTTGGGATATCGCTGGAAGCCAGCCATCTAAATTCAACCAACTGATCATGAACTATGCATTTTTAATGTTATCAATGAGTCCATCAAGCTAGCATCTTTTGATTCTGATTTGCATTGTCACATTGCATACTAAGATTAGTACTCCACATTACATGCTAGCTTTGCTTGACAGATGGAAATAGCTCATCAATCAATCTCACAAAGGGACAACATCAAATTAAACCATTTTAGAATTTGGACTAGTTAACCGGATATATGAAATGTGAGTCAACTGGATATATGAAATGTGAGTTTGCAATAAGATAAATTCATATTCCACTCAGTAACAGTAACTACGTGACATAATAATTTAACTTGGCCGCTCTATCTCTAATCACTCGTAAAGATTTAAAGATGATTTGATGAAAGTATAATGTGAGTCGATTGATATTAAACCGACATTCAAGACTCGATAGTAAATAATGTGTGTAATTGTGTTTGTTCTACAGTGAGTCGATATTCAATATATTCTAACGACATTAAAATTTGAAGTTGAACCTAATTCAACTTCAAAATTAACCGTCGTTGGAAAAAAACTTCAAAAATTAACTAATGAAGTGAGAATTTTCCCACTTATAACCATTATATTGATTATGTGAATGTTTGATATCATAGTAAATTTGTCAGAATTACAGTGAGTCCAACGTAATTTTCAAAAATTATAAATTATAACTTTTGTAAAATCAAAATGACTATTATGATTCTGACAAACCACTGTGATATCAAATACAAAGTATATAATACTTTGATCTATCATGCAAAGTAAATCCAAACACAATCCATATCCCCTATCATAATCAAGATTCATCAAAGGATAACAAGTTAAAAAAGAGGGACAGTATCTTTGGCATATCACTGACTACAACTAGTATATAGTTGCCAATAAGATATTAAAAATATGGACACATGTCCTACATTAACAAACTATAATTAATTAATTAATTAACAGATAAAATAAAAGTTTAATCTCTGAAATAAAACAGTTGGATTAATTAACAATGTGGAAATAACAAAGAAAGATAGAATCCAACAAAAACTCCAATCCACCTAAGAGTTGAGGTAAGGTTGCCGGGTTGTCCCCTTTTAATGTTCACCTTTGCCATTTTTCTAATTAACTTTTCCTCTTTTTTTGCAACACCACTTACTCTTTAGTTACATTGGTAACACAAGTAACACGTTACTTTATTGCATTAACAAGTTAACATGTTCATTCCCCCTCATCACTTCCTTCAAATTTAAACCCTCTAAAGCCTGCAAATCCCTCACTTTTCGAGCTTGCCCACGTTCACTTCCTTTTTACTCCATTTTTTCAGTCAACTTTTGTGTGGAAATCGATTCCTTGAAGTTGTCAAATCGTACAATGAATATTGACCATTCAATTGAGATCAGTTAATCAAATCAAATTTAAAATAATACTAACCAAATGGTTAATAAACTTCAGTTAATAATAAATCGTTTAAGAAAATCCAAGATAGTGGTTGAAACAATATTTAGCCAGATTTTGCTTATCTCATGACCAAACTTCAAATTACTAAAATTATTTTTTCTTAAAAACCCGAGGATTAAGACAAAAACAAAATACTATTTAAAATATAATCCGTCTGATCTTCAATCAACGGTCAAGATCGCAACTGATCGAAATGTGGACATAATCCATTTCCCTATAGGTGTGGCATTTACTTATATATCTATCTATATATATGTATTTTAACTCCCACGTACTACCTCATGCTGTGTAGCAAGCCTTATTTTTTTAGGGGTTACCCTTTGATAAAACATCAAGCTTTAGAAAGAAACCATTGTACTATTATAGTACCATAGAAGCAGCCATGGCTGAGCTCAAAAACTTGAAGCACAAGCAAGTAGAAAAGGTTCCTGCAAAGAAAAAAGGGAATAGGATTAGCAGCAAATGTGCATCTTTGGTTAAGGAGCAACGTGCTCGTCTCTACATCGTTCGCCGATGCGCCACCATGCTTCTTTGTTGGTACATTCAAGGAGAAGACTGAACTCAAACAAACAAACAAACAAATTCCTCTGATTCCGCCTTCTTTTATTATAGTTATAAATAACATACAGAGAAGGCTAGCAACACACACTCTGACACTTTCTTTTCGATGCTTCTCTTCGTATATCCTAAAAAGATTGATCTTTTCAATCTATCTTCCTAAAAGGTGACACCTTGAAGCTACTTACTATGCATAGGCTGCTCGCCCAGTTGGCTTATATGAACACTTTCTTTCCATTATGTTTTTTTCTTCTCTTTTTATCCCATTTGAAAATACTCAAATGGGTTTTTCATGTGGAAAGGAGAGTTTTATGGATAAACTCGGTGATGCTTTTTCTACAACATGAGCAGGCATTAACACTATGTATGTTGGAGCTGGCAAGGAACTAATTAAATGGAAGTTTTTCATCTGATGATGCTAGAATATAATTGTAATTGGAATATTAATTAGTCCTTCACTTGGACACTACTTTTTCTGCCTATCTTCTTGTATAACCAACTTTTTCCTTTATAACAAAACACTTCTTGTATTGCATCTATAATGTCCTTTTGTAGTAAAAAACTTTGTATTACTTCGATTGGTATTTTTCTCTGACAATTGAGATTATGACTAAAAGAACTAGGATTTGGTCCCAATGGAAAAGCTTGAAAAATACAAAAGGAAATAAACTTGGTATGTTTGTCTGTGATAGAAGACAATATGAAATCACTCATTGTTATTCATGAAGTTATGTCTTTATCACCAAGATTAAATATGTTTTTTGTTCCGTCAAATTGATGAATTTTGAATTTGATTCTTATAAAATAAATTCTCATTATGATCCCTTAAATATCTACAATCCTCACAGTTAATGAAAAGGATCAGTCTTAGCATTACAACATGCAATTAGCATATAATACACTAGTAATTGATAAGTTCTTTAGATCTATTATGGAACTAATCTATGTTTAAGTGCTTAGTCACAATTAGGGTTCTTTGTACCTCCCAAAAAATGTGTTATACTGCTATAGAACCATGGTTCTTCCCAACAAACTCAACCTAGTGAGCCATACCCATTTTATTTATGTTGTGATCCCTTTAAATTTAATATATGAAGTCCTCACAATTTATCCTAATTGTTAATGGATTTTTTTATTAATAATGGACACTACTGCAATAGAATGTTTTGATTTAAAAGATTTTGAGATGAAGATGTTGATTTGACAACATTATTTGGAAGAATCATGGAATATTTGACGGAATGTTGAGTTGACAGCACAAATGTTACGGTTCTAGCTACTCAAACTTTTCATTATATAGTTTGGCCTCAAAAAGGTAGACATATATCTTGATCCATACTCTTAGTCATCACAATTTTGCAACATAAGATCTCATAGGGGTGACAGACAACCAGGGGTTAGATGAGATAGTGGTTGCATACAAAATAAGCCAGTCATGCAGGTGTCATATTAAATTAGCTTTGAAGTGCCTATAATGCACTTATTAAACATTTCCAAAATGGTCCACATGATCAATTCACTAAGTTTGTATTAAAGTCTGTCAGTAGAATTAGTCTTTTTTTTTCTTTTCCATTTGTAGGAAAAGGAGAGTCTAGAGGTTTTTGTTTAAGTATTTGTCATTATAGTCAGTCTTTTTCTTTTATGTGCAAGAAAAGGAGAGTCTTGGCTCAATAATTAGAGTCATCGCGTCACAAGTTCAAATTGTGAAATTAACCTCTTGCAAATACAAAGTAATAAGGCTTATTTGATTTAAGAAAATGTTTTCTGTTTTCATCACCTTGGTTTTATTTTATTTTTTTGTTTTTAAATATTTGTACAAAAAAAAAAATAGAAAACAAGTCGACAATTTTGTACTTAAATACGAAAATAAATAAAAATAGAAAACGTTTTCTCATACCAAATACACCATAAAATATATTTGCAGTGGATCTATTCCTTGCTATGAGAGCTGTATAATGTTTTGGAAGAGAGAAAGTTGTCTACTTTCTAGAACAGAACATGCCACAAACCTCATGTCTATTACGGTTATAGAACACATTTTAGCCATATTGCAAAATAATACTTGTTGATGCTCCATATGATCATGGCACTATCATAAATCATTTAAATATATATGTTTCTAGCTACCAATTAATATAGAAAAGGATCAGTACATGATTAATTAGATCATGTTGATAGAACTTACCTGAACAATGTAATTGAATCTACAACACTTCACGAATAAAATAAAAACTTAATGTAAAACCTGAATGGTATCATTCCAATAGGAATTTCATCTTTATTTGTCAATCCAATCCTTGAATAGCAACATCATGTAAAGAGGAACGTTGACTGCTGCAATAACAGTCAGCATTCGCAATGTGCGTAGTAATCTTTGGATTATAATTGTTTTCTTTGACTTGCCTGTTCTGGGAGGTATTCTTGCTAGAGGATCAAGTCCAGTGCTTGAAGCCATATCCATATTCACAGAGAAATCTGTTTCTTGACCAGTATTTTTTCTAGCAGTTGGTCGCATTACAACATTACCCCTGGCGGTAGATAAAAAACACAAAGGAAGATCTTTAAGCTTTATGTCTCCAGTATTTAACAAAGTTGGTGTTAATTTTTGTTTCAAGCCAAATCAAGAAATCATATTTATCGTTAAGTGTCAGTTCACTGGTGAGAGTTTGACTTTTTAATCTTAAGGGACGGAGTTCAAATCCTCTCCGAGATAGGTTGTAAAATGAGCATTAGGGTCACTAGTATAATTAATAATAGTTTTCTCCTTTCCCAAACTTTTTTTAAAAAAAGAAATCATATTTATCACAGAATATGAAAACCAAAGTTTACCTTTCGCATAAGCTTCGCTCATTTGAATTTACAGCGGATGCCTTCAATGGTTTCTTTACAAGATGCATTGAGCCTTCTGCATCCCACATCATCTCATATTCATAGTTGGCATCCTCATCCTTCTCTTTTGTTTCGTTTCTAGATAAGATGGAAGCTACGAGTTGTTTAAAATGGCTCGCCAAGTTCCAACATTGATGCCAAAAACTTGTGCTGCTTGTTGGCCAAAATAGGAGGGCAAGAAGGGTAAAAACAAATAGCACAATATACCTGAAAATTACAGCAAAACATAAGAGATGATAGAAAAGCTTGGGGAAAAAAATTATATTTACAAGACTTATATATGTTTTTGGTACCAACAAATATACCACTTTTTGGTTCTAGTCCCTATATTGTTTTTTTAGCCCTTGCAAATATACCACTTGTTGTTCTTTATCCTTATTTTGTTTTAGTCTCTAAAATATGTTTTTTAGGTTGGAATTGATCCCTATAATATATAAAAAAAATTGACTTTAGTCCCTCCAGTACAGGCTACATAAGGATTAAAATGAATATCAGACATATTACATGGACCAACTCTAACATGAAAATTTTTACAAGGACTAAAACAACAAGGACCAAAAGGAAAAAGTGATATATTTACAAGGATTAAAAACAAATAATTTTTTTTACACAAAAGTGGTATATTTTCAAGGACTAAAAACATATTTAAGCCTATTAAGAATCATTATCAGCATTGAGAACTACCATATATAAATGTGTAATTGCTTCGGAAGGTAACATAAATGAGTCAACAAAGCCTCTTCTGGAATGGAAGCATTTGGAAGAGTTGAGTTATCAACTGATAACAGCATGAAAGAAGGATACAAATTTCCTTGTTGCCAACTTATAGTACCTAAAGTGTGCTGCATGCTACTGTCAGTTAAAGTGTTCAAACACTGAACTAGACTGTTCAGATGAGCAGATCAGGTTCTTACCTCCTTTACAGTCCCAGATTTAGATTGATGAGTGATGGTGCACTGATCATGATCATGACCAGATAAAATAAGCTTCTGCCAAAATTATAAATGTTAGTTCAGAACATGCTTAAGCCTAACAAATCGAGATTCGCATCGTGAATCGGAAGACCTGTTTTTTGAATCGTGAATTGAATCTTGTTATGAATTGTAAGATTCATTACCAATAAAAATATGTCACTTTTAAATAAAAACAGGTGACATAACAAAATTATAAGTTGATACATTGTATATGAACCTCAAAATAAATCAAGATTCAAATCATAAATCAAATGACAAAAGAAAAGTGGTTGGTTATACAAAGTTGACAAAAAAATGGTTGGCTACACTAAGTTTATGTAGTGATTTATTAAAATGAATTGGGATTCATCATACTGAATCGAGAGTCAAGATGAAATTCATGTCCAAAATAAATACACAGTTGTATTCGTATCGATTTGGTTCAATTTAGTATTGAATGGAGATATGACTTGTGTGTATAATAAGATACCGATAACTATGGTTCAGAAAGTTGTAACCATCTTTATTCTTTATTATAAACTGGATAGCAAACTATACATATGAAACATAAACAAATTGTTGGCAAATCCATCATGGATTATTTTTTCCCCGCATTCATATAATAAGGGTGAAACAACCATCCATAAAAATCCAAAGAGAAGGTAGATGACTCACAGGTTTGATAGTATCTAGTAAATACTTTGATGACTTCTCAAAAACATAATTCTGATACCTGAATGGACGAAAAGTCAAACCAAACCTCAGTATACATATGAGCCACTTATACAAAGTTCATGCAAATTTCATGCCATAAGATGAGTAACTTACATAATATTACTAGTCTTGACAGTGTGACGTATCCTCTAAAAATTAAAGAAAGAAAGACTAATTAGTAGTTTCAAAAACAGAAACTGGCAAGTAAGAAAAAATTTATGCACAGTCATATTCTGAGGGACAATCCTCCATGAAATACAACATGCTTACTATAGATTCACTTCAAGAAACTGAAAAATAATCTTTACCTGATTGATAATTGGGGAACTACGATCAGAGCCACAGTAAGTACCATCCGGTCGATATAAAGGAATGTGTGTTAATAAGACTCTTGGACGAACTACCTCATCTAATAAAGTACAAAACGCTCATGGATTATTACAGGACACATGATCCAACCAAACAATGAATTGGATTTATAAGACAGTTTATACCTACAGAGACATTCTTTACAACCTCCCAAGTTTGAGAAGTCAGATGCTTTTGTGGGTGTCCTGTAGAAAACATGATGAGTTCAGTAATTGCAACTTTTCAAAAACTCCTCAAGCAATGACTTTTATATAAATAAATACTTAAATAGCATATAATTATAATTCATAATATTTCAGTTATAAAAATTATGTTTGTCATTTAATTAGTTTAAGTATGATTGCTTGTTCAATAAATAATTTTTTGGTACAGAAAGAAAGAAACAATGCATGAAGAAAGCATCGCCCAAGAGAGACGATAATTTTTAAAGGCATGAAAAGGAGGATTAAGTTCCATGATAAACATGGTAAAAGGGATAGGGCCCAAAATAAATACAAAAGCATCTAGACTACTGCTACTTACAAAACGTGATAGATCAAATTGACAAGGAAAAACCCAGTTTACCATCAAGAGTTTGTGCGTCGACAGCAATAAAATCCACTTTTCCGACTGCAAATCTGTAGTTTCTAATCCCAAATGTTTCCTCATAGCGTCTGATAACCTATGCGAATGTAATAATTGTGAAAATGTTGTGTTTCTTATTGATTTTGTACAAATACAAATGGTATAAATAGCCTAGGGAGTACAACTAAATCAAAAAGCTAATTAAATCCTAATTAACTCAATTAATTACAATAAAGAAAGATATTATAATGGTAAGAGAATATCTTTATGATTAAAAAACTGTACAGTCCCTTAATGGACAGAATTGTAACCAACACTCCCCCTCAAGTTGGATCATACATATCAATCATGCCCAACTTGAATCTTAAGTTTTCATAGATGGCTCTAGGAAGTGCCTTGGTCAAGATATCAGCAATTTGGTGGCTTGAAGGTGTGTGCTGGAGAGAAATTAGCCCATTGTCAACTTTTTCCTTGATGAAGTGTCTATCAATTTCCACATGCTTGTCATGTTGCACAGGATTTTTAGCAATGCTTATGGCAGCTTTGTTATCGCACAACAGGCTTACTTCATGGTCAGTGTAAACATGTAGTTCTGCCAGCATCCTTTGCAGCCATATCCCCTCACAAATCCCATGTGCCATGGACCTAAGTTCAGCTTCTGCACTGCTTCTAGCAACCATAGATTGTTTCTTACTTCTCCATGTCACTAAGTTGCCCCATAAAAAGGAGCAATACCCACTGGTTGATCTCCTATCAGTCACTGAGTTTGCCCAATCTGCATCAGTGAATATTTCTATTTTCCTGCTTGTATCCTTCTTGAAATGCAGCCCCTTCCCTGGTGCCTTTTTTAGATATTGCAAGATGCGGTTAACTGCTTTCATGTGAGCCTCCCTCGGGTCATTCATGTAGCGGCTAACCATGCTAACAGAAAAACCAATATCTGGTCGTGTGTGGGTTAGGTAGATAAGTTTCCCAACCAATTTTTGATACCTTTCTTTGTCAGTAGGTGGACTCTCCTTTTCCGCTCCAATTTTCACATTGGATTCCATAGGTGTGTCTGTTGGCCTGCATCCTAACATCCCTGTTTCTTGAAGTAAGTCAAGTATATATTTCCTTTGAGATAAATAGATTCCATGTTTGGACTGTGCCACTTCCATTCCCAGAAAATACCTTAATCGACCAAAATCTTTGACTTCAAATTCCTTAGCTAAAATCATTTTCAGTCCTTCAATTCCAGTATAATCATCACCTGTAATAATAATGTCATCCACATAGACAATGAGGGTGGTTACCTTGCCTTCCTTTGAATGCTTTAAGAACATTGTGTGGTCAGTTTGACATTGGGAGAAGCCATGCATCCTAACTACTCGTGTGAGCCTATCAAACCAAGCCCGAGGGGATTGCTTGAGTCCATATAGTGATCTTTTGAGTTTACATACCTTGCCTGAATTTTCTGATGTCTCAAGTCCAGGTGGTATTCTGATGTAGACATCTTCTTCAAGTTCACCATTTAGGAAAGCATTTTTTATATCTAACTCGTGAAGTGGCCAATCCAAATTTACTGCCAGAGAAAGGAGTACACGAACTGAATTCAACTTTGCTACAGGTGCAAAGGTTTCTTCATAATCCACCCCATAGGATTGGGTGAATCCTTTTGCCACCAGCCGAGCTTTGTATCTGTTTACACTCCCATCTGCATTGTATTTTACCGAGAATATCCATTTGCATCCAACTGTCTTCTTCCCCTCTGGTAGGTGGGAGAGCTGCCATGTGCCATTCTTTTCAAGTGTCTTAATTTCTTCCATTACAGCAACCTTCCATTATGGAACTAGGACAGCTTCATGAAAGTTTTGAGGAATTTCAATGTTGTCCACAGAGCTGATGAAGTTTCTATACCCCTGCGATAATTTTTCACTAGAAACATGGTTTGCAATTGGGTGTTTGGTACAAGACCTTACTCCCTTTCTCATAGCAATAGGTAAGTCTAAGTCTTGGTCATTAGTGACATTATCAGATAAATTAGAGGAAGAGTTAATGCTACCTTTTTGGGTAGAGTCTTGGTTCTGCTTTGGAAGAGTGCATGTTTCTACTTCCTCAAGGGTTTGCTGCTTGTTCTTCTTCCTTATGTATACTTGCAGTTCTTTTCCTCCATTTGGTTTTCCTTTTGGACCAATTGTTGATGCTCCATTTGTTGGCTTGGTAACCTCAAGAGTGGTTGTTTGCTGGTCCAGTTCAGGTTCAACAATTATTGGGACAGATTCTGTGTTTTTAGTGATTTGGACAGATTCAGGAACATATTAAGGTAGGATTTAGACAAATTCTGATGGGGTGGTTAAGACAGGTTCATGTGGGACAGATTCTGGTATTGTAATTTCCCAAGGTTGGTGTTCATCAATTGTAACTTTTTCCCCCTGAATGCCAACTTTGGGATAAAAGGTCTTGTCTTCAAAAAAGGTAACATCCATAGTGTGATAGATTCGTCTTTTTTGGGGCAGTAGCATTTGTATCCTTTCTTGGTAGGAGAGTATCCCAAGAAGATACACTTGATGGCTTTCGGGTCCAACTTATTAAGGTTAGGCTTTTGGTCATGTACAAAGGCAGTACATCCAAAAATCTTCGGTGGAAGATTTGTGAGGAGTTTGGTCGAAGGATAAAGGGACAAGAGGGTTTTGTGTGGTGTGTTTAGGTTGAGTGTTTTGGAGGGCATTCTATTTATTAGGTAGAATGAGGAGATGACTGCATCTCCCCAAAAATGGTTAGGTACGTTCATGGACAGCATAAGAGCTCGAGTGACTTCCAATAGGTGCCTATTTTTCCTCTCTGTTGTCCCATTCTGTTGTGGAGAGTATGAGCATGATGTTAGGTGTATAATGCCATTTTTGGTAAGGTAACTACCAAGGGTGTGGTGGAAGTACTCCCCTCCATTATCAGTTCTTAGTACTTGAATATTGCTTTGAAATTGGGTTTGGACCATTTTATGGAAGTTCTCAAATATACTCCGAACTTCTGATTTTTCTTTCATGAGGAACACCCAAGTGACTCTTGTATGGTCATCAATAAAGGTAATAAACCACCTTGATCCAGTAACATTGCTTACTCTTGAAGGTCCCTACACATGACTATGAATGAGTGCGAAAGGTTTAGACGGCTTATAAGGTTGTATGGAATAATGGGATTTGGTGTGTTTGGCTAATTCGCACACTTCACATTTGAAAGAACCTGAATCTTTATTAAATAAAGTTGGAAACATTTTTTTCAAATACATAAAATTTGGGTGTCCTAGGCGATAATGCCATAACATTACATCATTATCATTCTTTGATGAACACATAAGGGCAACCTTGTAGAATCTCTTATTTTGGTCTTCAATTTTAAGGAAGTAAAGGCCTGCACTTTCCTAAGCATTGCCAATCATCTTCCCCGAATTCATATCCTAAAATTCACACAAATGTGGTAAGAACTTAGCAACACATCCTAAGTTTTTGGTTAATTTACAGATAGACAATAGACTGCAATCTAGTTTAGGAACATGTAAAACTGAATCAAGAGTAATATCTTTAGAGATAACCACCGAACTTTTACCAGCTACCTTGGAGGTGATACCATCTGCTATCCGAACAAAAGATTCATCTTGACATGGAGTGTATTTACTAAATACATTGATGTCCCCGGTCATGTGATCCGAGGCACCAGAATCAACAATCCAAGAGTTTGTTTTCTGGTGATTTACATGAAGGGAAGCAGAAAAATTACCTTTTTGGGCAAAAGTAGCAGTGGAAGAAGAGGTACTAGTGTTTTGCAGTGCCTGTTGCATCAATTTCTGCAACATCTCTATTTGTTCTTTGTTGAAAGGACTGGCCTCTGCAATGTTTTTGGACTTACTTTCATCATCAGCAGCAGCATATCCGCGCGCGTCCTTGAATCTTGGTTTTAGATCCGTGGGTTTTCCATGAAGCACCCAACAAGTTTCCTTCGTATGTCCAGGTCGCTTGCAGTGATCGCACCATCCTCTACCTCTCTTTGGTGGACCTCTTACTGCAATTGCAGAGCCTTCAATGTTTGAACTTGCACTTTGACTTCCCAACATGATTTTCCTTCTGCTTTCTTCCCTTCTCACTTCTGCAAATGCTTCACGAATGCTAGGGAGAGGCTTAGTTCCAAGAATCCTCCCTCTCACTTCATCCAAATTTTTATTCAATCCCAATAGGAACAGAAAGTTTATGTCCTTCTCGACCAGTTTCTTGTAGATTTTATCATCATCTATGCACTTCCACTCTATGTTTGCATAGATGTCAAGTTGCTGCCAGTATTTTGTGAGTGTATGATAGTACTCGGTGACCGAAGAATCTCCTTATCGAAGATTGTGTAAGAGACTTTTGATCTCAAATATGGCTGAGGTGTTGTCCACATTTGAGTAGGTCTCCTTGGCTGCCTTCCATATTTCTGCAGCAGTGTCATAATACATGAAATTTTCACCAGACTCATTAGTCATGGAGTTGAGCAACCATGTCATAACAAGACTATTTTCAAGTTTCCATTTTTCATGGCTTGGATCAGTATTATTTGGCTGCTTAGCCTCGCCAGTGATGTAGTCTTCCTTTCCTTTTCCTTGGAGGAAGATGCGGACAGATCTAGACCACTGTGTGTAGTTCTGCCCATTGAGTTTGTAGCTAGTAATGATAATTGTTTCATGATGACTAGTGGTGTTTCCAGTCGCTGCTGCCTTAGGGTTAGCATCTAGGCTGCTTGAACTGCTCTGTTTTTCTTCCATAAGAAAACCCTAATTTTTTTTTTATCGGATCAGAACTGTAGCTCTGATACCATGTGAAAATGTTGTGTTTCTTATTGATTTTGTACAATAAATAGCCTAGGGAGTACAACTAAATCAGAAAGCTAATTAAATCCTAATTAACTCAATTAATTACAATAAAGAAAGATATTATAATGGTAAGAGAATATCTTTATGATTAAAAAACTGTACAGCTGTCCCTTAATGGACAGAATTGTAACCAACAATAATGATAAAAATGTTATGAGCAAAGAGGACACCAAAGGAGGTACACAGTTAAAAAAAAGTGCAAACAATAAACATGTTTGTCACATTCTATGATTATAGATTGTGAACTATGCAAAACGGAACTGAAAAACTTGAGTAAAGAACTTCTTGTGACAAAGCATTTTGACAAACTTAATGTGATTTAAAGATTACTTTATATGAATCACAATTAAAAAGACAATATATGTAATTTCCCACCCCTAAGGTCTTGAATATAGTTATGACTCCAATATAACTGTAACTACATTATGCATTTGACTTCATAGCTATGTATTGTACATACCAACGGAAGCAACCTTTTTACAACTTGAACATCAAAAATTGAGCAATAAAATGTTGAAATACCTCTGGTTTTGCATAATGAAGACTTTCATAACCAATATCATGGTTTCCAGGAATATAGTAAACTTGCTTGTCTGTGTATTTTCCTTGTGCATCCAAACCAAATATATGTTTAAAGCGATATAAAGACTCTTTCCACCTGTCCATCCAATAGATTGTAAAAGAATTTCATATTAGGAAATTCAAGTGAACATGCTATAGATACAAGATTACTAAATAAACTCTTGACTAAATTGTTTACAAAATGCACCCTTAAGAAGTTACCACTTACCTAAATTGGAAACATTTCACATGGCATAATAAATAGATAACAACAAAAATTTTAAACTTGTAGAAAGCCAAATCACAAATGGATTTTTTTTTCTTTAGGACTTACTCTTCATCTGATAAAAAAGGACCTCCATCAAAGTAATCGCCTAAAAACAATACAACGTCAGGTTTGAAAGGCAGGATGGATGAAAAGAATGATCTGCGCATGTTTAAATCAGTGTAGAATTTTGCAATCTCCAGTGCAAGAGATTTCTCAGGTAGATGGAGAGAAGTTTTATCCATGAGCTGTTATGTTACAAAAAAAATAATATCGAAGAATTAGATGCACATCCACTGAAACATTAATTAATAGATTTGCATAAACAGGCATATGTAATGCAAGTAAAATTTCACATTAATATATATCTTAATATCTATAAAGCACCTACACAGACACGATACCGACACATATAGAAACGCCTTCAATCTAAAGTGTTTGTGCTACATCTATATCCATACCTATACTAAAGGGGATAGGGGAATTTGGTGTAGCCTATTTTCAATAGTACCAAAAGTATCCTCAAAAGTTTTCAAATAAGAAGTAATATTGCATGTTATATTTGTTTAGAAAAAAATAAATGCATAAGAACGCCAACTGTATTAACATGTATGTTCAACTTTTATAATTATATTTATCCAATTTCACTCATTTTATTTCAAATCAAAATAAAAATTACACAAAAATTATTGTTCATGATTTACATACGTTAACGCAATTTCTTCATCTTGTTTACCAGTGTTATGCCCATCTAGACACTAGTAGATATATATAGTAATAATATGTATGACATAATAATCATAAAAGTAGAAAAGTTCACCTGTGGATCTGCAATAATAGCAACTTTTACATAATCAGTTTGGTAATTTTCACTTTTTGTTTGAACCTGCTGTCAAAAAATCACAAAATATGGTAAGTTAGTTATGCATTTTACTAAATTCACACTATAAAATTGTCATAATGTACAGACATTTTTTTAATGTTATGTCAAAAGATGCAATGATTCTAACCATCAAACTCTTAAATATCTCACAAAACTCCATAAAATAATTTCCAAAAAAATTATAGATCCACCATATATCCCCCCAACTAAAAACTCAATTTTGAATATGTCATTGGAAGCTACCAAAATGTCTAGAATTTCATAACAAAATAAAAATAAAAAATTGAGAGTGACCCATTAAAGAAGGAAATGAAAAGATGAAAACTTGATGGTTACCAACCATTGAAGAAGAAGAATGGAGAAGATGGGGCCATGAACAAGTGAAGAGAGATGGAAGCCAGTAAGCGAACATTTCACCATAGAGAAGGGTTAGTACCCATATGAGGCATAGCAAAGTAGTCAACTCTTGTTGCTTCATCACTGATCTTTCACCAATATCTTCAAATCAATGCTTCAATTATTGCATTGCAGGGTTAAATGCTACATGCAAACCCCCCAACCAAATTTGGGAACCTCGGTTCTTGATCTTTTTTTTTTTCCTTCCTTTTTTTACTTTTTTACCAGATTATTACCTAGTTTTAGGCTCTATTTGGTGTTAGAAAAAGAAGGTGAGATGTAAGAACATGAAGGAAAAAAACAAACATAATAGAAAATTAATAGATGGAAGGATGATTTTCCTTTATGTGATTTACATTTATATCCCTTTTATTTATAACCCCCGATATAATTTAAATTGAAATTTCTTATATCAAAAATAGTTTATTTAGTTGAAAAAATTAACGTAATTTCTTTGTTTTGTCACATTAATTTGTATTTTTTTATTAATTGTATTTTGTTTGATTTTATTAATATAATTTGGTCTTTTTTTATTTTTTATTTATTAAATTAATAATTAATCATTTTATTATATAAATTCAATGTAAAATATGATTAAGAGTTTTGAATCATGTTTGATTGTGTAAAAAATTAATAAGAAAAAAAATAGTTTTATTTCTTAAAATTCGCATTAATTTTACTTGTTAATAAAGAGATAAAAGACTTTTTAAATTAAATCATTATGTACATTTTAAAAATAATCAAATATGTTAAAAAAAATATTTTCATTATTTTTGAAAATTCATTTTTATTAATTAACATTTTATTTTCTTTTTACGATAATAGTTCACTTCAAAAGACGAACATCAAAGTAAATTAAACACATATTTTAAAAAATAAAAACACATAATGTTATTAGAAATTTTATTCCTGCAATGATTTTATTGCATTTTTATCTTTATTATTTTAATTATATAAATTATGTTCAATATTGATTAACAAAACACTTTATATTTATTTGTTAGTTAAACTATTAATTTTTACAAAAACACTTTTAAATTTAATATATCGTTATAAAAATAATCAAAATTATAGATAAATATAGATCAATAGATACAATTGAATAGAGATAGAGACAATGAGAGAACAAGAGAATCCTCTTTCAATGTATCTCACTTACAAGTAATAAGTCTTATTCATGGAAGACAAAATAAGATATAAATATGTGAATCATCATATTAACCTTAAAAATAAAGATCACTGACAAATAGTAAATCCACTAACAATTATTAAATTCAGTTATTAATTCACTAATGAGAATTTTAAATCATGCTAAAAAAAACATGAAAGAAAAATGGACATTCACTAGTATATATTCATAACATATACTAATTTATCCATTATAACATAACTTGAATGTTATCCACTATTTTTTTATAATAATAAGCTTAAGTGCTACTTAAAATAACATACAAAAAATGTTACATTTTAATGAAGAAACAACATAAGTTCATAAAAGAAAAAATATTACTAAATACTAACTCTATTTTGGTATATAAACTTATGTGATATAAAGTGATAAATAATGTAAGATTCACAAAAGTGGATGATACAGTGCATACTTTCACTACTTGCTTCTAAAATTTCTTTATTGACGGTGAACCAACAAAGATTGGTGAAGATCGTTCAGATGATGCTGAACATTCTTAATCATGACAGAGATCTTAATGGTATCAGTTAGGAGTACATTTATGTATCATTCATTCAATCTATTCAGCTATAAATTCATTTAATCCAATCCACACAAATAAAATTATTAATGGATTAGTTTCAATCCATCCATTTAATGGATGAATTCAATACATTTAATCTTATTTTAAAATCTAATAGATCACATTTATTTTTTAATTCAATTCAATGGATGACATATACTTATTTTAAATATATACACTTAACAAACTATTATTATATAATTATGTTTATTATTTCAAAAAATATATTGTTTAAATAAAAAAATATTTATTTTTACACAAATATATTGTTTGATTACTATTTTAAAGAATAGGTTTTGTTATATTATTTTAAAAACTTTTTTTTATAATATTCTAAAATAATTAATTCTTAAATTAATTTTATTTATTATTATTTAAGAAATTATTTTATTTTATAATTTTAAAAAATTGTTTTCAAAGAATCACATTTTCTGGTATAATAAAAACTGTTTTTAAAAAACTGATATAATCACAATACTGATTTTTTTTCTTTCAAAAACTGAATTGTTTACTATTTTAAAATAAAAATAATAATTTAGATATTATAGTTTATTATTATTAAATAATAGGAGGTGTTGGGTGGCGGTCAGCCATCATCTACCGGAGCTTTATCTCCGACCACTATGAATTATGAGCTCCGCCGTTGCCTGCTATAGAGTCCAACGAGCTCCGACTTCCTCCGCCGTGGGAACCACCAAAACTCCAATATGGACAACCTTAACCACCAACTTATTTTTAAATTAATAATGAATAAATTATATATTTTAAATACTAAAAACTGTTTTTAAAAATAATATATAAAACTGTTTTTTTTAATACATTAATAACTGTAGTAACAGTTCTTTTAATACATTAAAACTGTTCTTTTAATATATTAAAAAAAACTTAACAGTAATTTATTTAAAAAAGTATTTAACTTTAAATAAAACATTATATTCTTTTTGAAACAAAAAACAATTTTTCAAATTCTTAAAGTATTTTTAAAATAATACAAAAAATAGTTTGTTCAAAATTAAAATTTTCCTTGCAAATCGGTTTTTAAAAATTATAACTAAAATTATTTTTAAAACATAAAATATATTATTACAGTATATATTAATTAATTAGAATATTAAAAAAAATTATTAAGTGAATTGGATGAATATCTATCCTTTAAAATAGAATAATGGATGGATTTGATGGTTTTTATTTTTAGTGGATGAATTGAATTGAATTTTTTATAAAAATAAAAATAAAATTAGTGGATTGTAAATAGATTAATAGATTGTTTTGATCCATCCATTATTATCCAAATTCATCAAATACATTTATTTTGTCATCCCTAGTATCAATACGTTTTTGTGCCTTACTCTTACTCTTAAGAAAAAGAAGCCTATTATACAGGTGAATTGAAACAATCTTCTTTTGTGACTTTTTAAAGTAAAATTGTTGCTAAAACAATTGCAAACCATGTTAAATTAATTTTACAGGTATTATTAATAAATCTAAAAGTGATTGTATGTCTGGTAGGTAAATCACAAGTAATACTCTCAGTAGGTAAATTATAGATAATGTTTTATTGTTCAGTCCAATCTAATTAACATCATAAGCTACTTCTTGTTGTTATCCACTTATGTGACCACATCAAAGCGCTGAATAAACAATTTTGGTGGGGCAAATACTGTTGAGAAAAAATCTCTTATAATGATAACAAAATTATCTTAAGATTATGATTACACTAATGCGTGCATTTAAGTATTGTACAAAGAAAGGAACAGGATCCAAAGATCGCAACCTCCTGTCCAGAAGAATGAATGCATGCAGGAAACAAAGCTGTTAAATCCATAAAGAAAATCTGAAGTTAAAACATCAGAAGCAGAACATCTGGAAAACACCAGAAGCAGAACATCTGGGAAACCAGAAGCAGAACATCTGGAAAACACCAGAAGCAGAACATATGGGAAACCAGAAGCAAAACATCTGGAACAGAAAACCAGAAGCTGAAGCAGAAAACCTGAGAGTTGAAAACACCAGATAATGCATCCAGAAGATATCAGAGGATGTATCATGAAATCACCAGAGGATATCTTTGCTGGCCCATATCAGAAGGAAACAAAGTCAGAAGGAGACATGGACCAGACCAGAAGGAAGCCTGCTAGAGGAAGACTGGATCCAGACCAGAAGATATCATAAGTCAGACTTATTCAACAAGTTCTTCTGACCAGAAGATGGCCTGACAGTGAAGTGACTGGATTAATCAGAAGATAAGCTAAAAGGTCCATACTGAAATATCCTTTGTCCAGAACTAATCCAGACCCAGTACAGTGTTGGCCAAGATCAGAAGATCAGACTATGGCTCAGTGTTGGTCGAAATTAGAAGGTCAGAATAAATGGCCCAGTGTTGGTCGAAACCAGAAGGACACAATAAATGGTCCAGTGTTGGCCGAGATCAGAGGATCTCAGCAGACCAGTTTGCAACTCCAAATTGGCCGATATCAGAAGATGAAAATCATAAATGAATATCAGAAGATATACATCTGAAGATGAATTTCAGAAGAAACATATCAGAGGATAAAAATATGAACATCAAAGGATAAAACTCAGAAGACGAACTTCACATGAAATACACCAGAAAATGAATACCAGAAATTCAGAAGACAAACTTCACATGATAAACATCAGAAGATGAATTCCAAAAAATACACACCAGAAGATAAATATCAGAAGATGAACTCTGGAAGGTAAACATCAGAAGTCAGATACCATAAGGTGAACTTCAGACACCAAAAGGAAATTACCAGAGGATAATTTCTAGCTGCTCATTCATCCTCTCACATTAAGAACAACTAACAGTTCCAGAGTATCAAAAGCTGCATCATCCACGACCAGAGAAGGGTCATGACTTGGAACCAGAAAAGAGCACTGACCAGTTGTTAAAACCATATGGAATGATCTATCCTCCTAGAAAGCCAAGTAAAGAAGTAACCTCCCATGTGCCAGGCTGTAAAAGGACAGAATGGCAAGACTGTAAATTTGCAACAACAGTGAGGTTCATTACATCTTGAAAAAACGGTCAGAAAGGAAAATTTTCTTGAAGAGAAAGTTTCCTTCTCCCTATAAAAGGAAGGCTGCTCTTCTTCAGCAGACACACACAACTAAACGAGCAAAAAACAGAAAAACATCAAGAGGCTATCAAGAACAATTTTCAATCTCCTTTCAAGCTTTCTATAATCTTTCACTAGATCTTTGTTTCATCTTTATAGAAAGTAAATCATGTCAAACTACTTCATATCATTTTTAGACCTTCAAGTGAGTAACACTTGAAGAGAAATCAGAAGGAAAGAATTGTAAGCTTGGTGAAGCTTAAGAATACACAGTTTGTAATCAACCTCAGTGAGAGGCTGATAGCTTTTGATACTTAGTAAAAACTCACAAGAGTGTGAGGACTGGACGTAGCCATCTTTGGGTGAACCAGTATAAAAATTCGTGTGTCATTATTCTCTCTCTCAACTTTCAACATCTGATAAATCATCCTCTGAAAGAGGACATCATATTAAAACAGTAACAGAATTTTAAAAACTTTGAATATCTCTATTCAACCCCCCTTCTAGTAATATTCTAGCCACTTCAAATACTATATCATTTGAATAAGTGTTGGTTGCCTAAAATCAAAGGCACAATTAGTTTTTGAACATTCAAATACTTTAGTTTGACTTTTCTAGCCAAATAAGAATGACACTTTATATTTTATCTTGATTATTTGTTGAACAACTACTTGAAAGCTTGTATTGTAAATCATGCAACTTACACCACCTTATTCTCGTCAGATGGATCAATTGGTTCGAGACCAGACAAAAAAAGGTATGTTTTAAGTTAAAAAGATTTGTCATTACATCAAACACTAAGAAGAGTCAAAGTTCTTTCAAACCTTTATGTGAAATACAATTTCAAGCTCAATATAGACGTTGCATTTATGGTTCAAAACTTGTGGGGCATTGGTGTTATTAGAGATGTTTGTTAAGACAAACTCTCAAAATTAATGTTTTGATGAAAACAAACAAAGGTTAATTAAAGATTGTTTAATTATGATTCTAAATGTATTATTAATTTAATCTGTGCTTTTGAGTGTTCTAAATCAAAGACAGGTTTCAAAAGAATCAAAGAAAACAGCAGCAGAAGAACATTCTCCACATTCTGGAAAACGGAGAATGTTTGCCAGACCACGACACCATAAAGACCAAACTTTCTCCAACACTTAATTGAAGTTGTTGGCTCTGGAAGTTACATGGATATGATCACTACATGGCAGAGAACACATAGGATCTATTCAATTCAAGAAGTCGTTCAAATTGAGAAAGAATAAGGCTCTCAAAGATGCCTGTCCAGACAGTTCTGGAACTGGCTGTCAAGAATGTTAAAACAGTCTTGAAGTCAAGACAGTTTCCAGTACGGCCTAAAAAACATCCAGATTGATCATTAGTCTCCAGGATACTTAAAGTACAAAGGTCCAGAATGATCATCAATCTCCAGGCAGTTTTAGAACATTCAGTACAAGCTTCTTACTTCAAGCTTTCGTGATTGTTTTCAATCTGTTTTTACTGATCCAAAGCTTCAGATCAAGCCAGCAAAATTGCCACTTATCAGAAGCTTCAGAAGATCATTAACAACTCAAGAAAGATTGATCCAAAACGCATTACAGCTCAAGACTGATCAGAAGAATAAAAAGATTATTTTTAATTAGAAATAAAGTCACTGGACCAGTCTGACACAAGGCCTTTACAACAGCTATATTGGCCTTCATTCACTGCTTTCAAGCCTATAAAAGGAAGGCCACAGCTCTAGGAAAAATAAGAAGTTCAAGTGCTAACACAGCTATCACAATCATTCACATTCATACTTGAAGTTCTGAAAATCTCTTACAGAATCAGTTTTTAGTTAAATTGTTTTACTCTGATATATATTCTGATTTATCTGTAAAGAATCGAATCTCAAACAAGAGTTGAGAATTCACAGATTCTAAACAAAATCAATCTCATCACCATTGTAAGCTCAAACTATAAGAGTAAAAGATAGTTTGGGTAGATTGTAAGAAATCCTATCAAGATTGATAGGTGATTTGGTCAAACTTTTTCTGGGTAGGAATTAGTTTAAGTTCTGAAAACAGAAGATCAAGGTTGATCTAGACTAAGTGCTGTAAAACCAAGAAGGTTCTTGTTTTAAACACTTAGTGGAAAATCTCACTTTGTGAGGACTGGACGTAGCCCAAGTTTGGGTGAACCAGGATATATTTGCGTGTGGTATTTCTTATCCCTAACCTCCTTATCAAGTTTTATTGCTTTTAAGTTTGAAATACAAAATCGTTTTTCTGTTTTACATACTAAACTGAACGTTCTCCGTTTTCTCATAAAACCAAGAACGTTCTCTGTTTTTTCTGCTTCCTTAACCAAGAACTTTCTTGAGCTTAAAACTGAAATTTTTATGGAAAATTTAAAAAGGGAGATTTACAATTCAAACCCCATTCCTTGTAAATCAATTTTGCTACTTTAATTGGCATCAGAGCAAGGTCTCTAGAAAGAACACCTAACCAGTGTTTGAGAAAAAGATCCAGAAAATGTCTAAAGCAAAATACATTGTTGAGGGAGGATCCTCTAACAGACCACCATTCTTTGATGGTACTGATTATTATTTTTGGAAAAACAAAATGCAATTGTTTCTTAAATCACAGAACACAGGCATGTGGAACATCATAGTAAATGGAAATCATGTTCCAAGGATGAATCAAGAAGATCCAGCTTCAACAGAAAAGAAAGAAGCAGACTGGACTTCTGATGATAAAGCTAAGGTACTCCTAAACTCCAAAGCTCATTTATTCTTATCGTGTGCTTTGAGCAGGGAAGAAAGTGAAAGAGTAGACGAATGTGCAACTGCCAAAGAAGTATGGGACACATTACAAACTCACCATGAAGGCACGAGCCATGTCAAAGAAACAAGGATTGACATTGGTATAAGAAAATTCGAATTATTTGAAATGCAAGAAGGAGAAACATTGATGAGATGTACGCAAGATTCACAACAATAGTGAATGAAATGCGTTCTCTTGGCAAAGCCTATTCAATACAAGACAGGGTAAGAAAAATCATGAGATGTCTTCCAGTTGTATGGAGACCAATGGTAACAGCTATAAGCCAAGCCAAGAATCTTGAAACACTTCCCCTGGAAGAATTGATAGGAACTTTAAGAGCACATGAAATACTGCTACAAGAAGATAAACCAATCAAGAAAGGAAAAGCAGTAGCTCTAAAAGCATCTCAAGAAAGCATCATTCTACAAACTGATGAAGAACTAGAAGAAACTGGACAAGAAGATGCTGATGAAGAAATTGCTCTTCTCACCAAAAAAATACAAAGAATGATGAGAAGAAGATATCAAATCAAAAAGGGATTTCCCAATAAAAATCCCAAAACAGAAGTTGATAAGAGCCAGATTACATGCTTTGGTTGCAATAACCTTGGACATTACAAATCTGAATGTCCATTGAATAAGAATAAACCAAAGCGATTTCCTTTCAAAAAGAAATCAATGCTGGCTACATGGGATGACTCTGAAGAATCAGAAGAAGAAGAAGAAGAAGAAGCCAACATATGCTTGATGGCAGACACAGAAGAAAACAAGGTAATAGATTCTGAACCCAGTTCTCTATGTGAATTAATGGGAAAAGAATTTGACAACTTGCTAAATGATTCGAACACTCTTATACAAAAATGTAGTTCTTTAAAAGAACAAGTTTTTAAAGAAAAAGAAGAGAAAGAAAAGGCTCAGGCCATGATTGATATTCTTAAGAATACCATTCAAGAACTGAGGGAATCAAAACAGCAAGATTGTGAAATTCAGAAAGGTCAAGAACGTTCTGCTGCTAAACGGAGAACGTTAATCTTAAATCTGAAAATGAAATTTTAAAAACTGATTTGCTTAATTTTATAAAAGCTACTGAAACTTTTCAGAAGATCATGGGATCGCAAATAGGAATATTTGATAAGGCTGGTCTTGGTTTTGATCAAACTCAAAAAACCAAAATGTACGAAAACTTTTTTATTCCAGAAAGCAAGATCGAAAAATGCAAAACAAAATGTTCATACTGTAAAAAACTTGGACATTTGGAATTTGCGTGCTATTTCAAAAAACGGTATGAAAAGATTAAGAGTAGAAAGATGTTTAAAAAGAAAAAGCCAATTTTGAAAAAACCAGAACGTTCTCCAGCTTATTCTCAAAACGGAGAAAGTTCAAAAAGAAAAACTGAACATTCTCCAGAAAGTTTGAAAAAGGAAGAACGATCCAGAATCTTTACACAATCAAGATTCAAACCTTAGAAAACTCAGATTTCAAATACAACACCAAGACCAACTGTTAAATGTTCCTATTGTCTCAAATTTGGTCATCATGAATCAGCATGTTATTTCAAAAGAAAATCCAATCCTGAAACTAACTCTCAAGGACCCAAAAAAGAGTGGGTAGCTAAAGTTAATATAACATCTTATGCATAATGGATTTCAACTTGTCAAGAAAAAGCCATGGTTCTTGGACAGTGGCTGTTCAAGACATATGACAGGAGATAAAAGCTCATTCATGTCATTTGAAAAGAAAGAAGGAGGTTCTGTAACCTTTGGTAACAACAACCAAGCTCAAATCAAAGGTAAAGGAACCATTGGTAAGAAAAACTCAGCTCAAATTTCTGATGTTCAATATGTAGAAGGTCTGAAACATAATCTCTTAAGCATAAGTCAACTATGTGACAATGGCTTCGAGGTTATCTTTAAACCAAACTTCTGTGAAGTTAAAAACAAAAATGGTGAACTCATTTTTTCAGGTATAAGAAAGAAAAATCTTTATGTTTTATACCTTGAAGAATTACCTGATGAATCCTACTTCATGTCCATAAACAAAGATAAATGGATTTGGCACAAGAGGACAGGACACATCAGTATGAAAACTATTTCAAAGATTTCAAAACTAGAACTTGTTAGAGGATTGCCAAAAATCAATTTTGATAAAGATAAAATATGTGAAGCTTGTGCTAAAGGAAAACAAGTTAAAAGTAGCTTTCGTCCAAAAGATTTTATTTCCTCAAATAGAGTCCTTGAGCTACTTCACATAGATCTTTTTGGTCCCATTAAAACAACAAGTCTAGGTGGAATGAGATATGGTTTTGTTATTGTTGATGATTATTCTCGATATACATGGGTCTTATTTTTGAAACAAAAAGATGATGCATTTGATGCTTTCAAAAACTTTTGTAAGAAGGTTCAAAATGAAAAAGATTCCAGCATCATTTCTGTAAGAAGTGATCATGGAGGAGAATTTATAAACGCTTCTTTTAAAGCATTTTTTGATGAACTTGGCATTTCCCACAATCTGTCATGTGCTAGAACTCCTCAACAAAATGGGGTTGTTGAACGCAAAAACAGAACGTTGCAGGAAATGGCAAGAACAATGTTGGAAGAATCAAATGTTGAAAAATATTTTTGGGTTGAAGCCATAAACACTTCATGCTACATCTTAAACCGTGTAACAATAAGAAAAATCATCAACAAAACACCATATGAAATCTGGAAAAATAGAAAGTCAAACATTTCATATTTTCACATCTTTGGGTGTTATTGTTACATTTTGAACAATAAAGAAAACCTTGGAAAGTTTGATGCTAAATCCGACAAAGCCATATTTTTGGGATACTCAACTGAATCTAAAGGATTTCGTGTGTTTAATCTCAAAACAAAGGTTGTTGAAATTAGTATACATGTATTATTTGATGAATTTGATGATCTGGAAACGAGCAAGAAAAATGATGAAAAAGAAGAACATTCTGGACAGCAGCAGCTGAATGTTCTCCAGGAAAACCAGACTGATAGACAGTCTCCAGTTCATTCTCTTCCAAAAAGCTGGAAAACAATAAGTGATCATCCTCAGGATCAAATTATTGGAAATACAGCTGATGGAATTCGAACCAGAATGTCTTTCAAAGAGGATGACAACAACAACATGGCAATGATCTCCCAACTCGAACCAAAGTCAATCAAAGAAGCCATTGTTGATCAATCTTGGATTAATGCAATGAAAGAAGAACTTCATCAGTTTGAAAAGAATGAAGTCTGGAATCTTGTCCCAGATCCTCAAAACCAGACCATCATAGGAACAAGATGGGTGTTTAGAAACAAACTGGATGAATAAGGTAAGGTTATTCGTAACAAAGCCAGACTGGTTGCCCAAGGTTACAATCAACAAGAAGGTATTGATTATGATGAAACTTTCGCACCAGTTGCAAGGTTAGAGGCTATAGGAATTCTTCTTGCATATGCATCTCATAAACTCATAAAACTTTTTCAAATGGATGTTAAAAGTGCTTTTTTAAATGGTTTTTTAAATGAGCAAGTTTATGCACGACAACCCCCTGGCTTTGAAAATCAATCAAAACCAGACCATGTTTATAAACATACCAAAGCTCTATATGGTCTGAAACAAGCACCAAGAGCTTGGTATGAAAGATTAAGTTCTTTTTTAATCAAAAATGGATTTTCCAGAGGAAACATTGACACTACACTGTTTAAGAAAAATGATAAAAATGATTTACTCATAGTTCAAGTGTATGTTGATGATATAATCTTTGGTTCAACAAATGAAAAAATGTGTGCTGCCTTTTCAAATGTCATGCAAAGTGAATTTGAAATGAGCATGACGGGAGAGTTGAGATACTTTCTTGGTTTACAAATCAAGCAGCATGATGATGGCATTTTTATTTCTCAAGAAAAATATACAAAAGATCTTTTAACGAAATACAAAATGAATGAAGCCAAAATCATGACTACTCCCATGCATCCATCTTCTTCATTGGACAAAGATGAAAATGGAAAATCTGTTTCTGAAAAAGAGTACAGAGGAATGATTGGTTCTTTGTTATATCTAACTGCAAGTAGACCTGATATTGTATTTGCAGTAGGATTATGTGCTAGATTTCAATCTGCACCCAAAGAATCTCATTTAACTGTTGTAAAAAGAATTTTTAGATATCTTGTTGGTACTACTGATCTTGGCCTTTGGTATAGAAAAGGTTCACATTTTGATCTTGTAGCTTACTGCGACGCTGATTATGCTGGGGACAAAACTGAAAGAAAGAGCACAAGTGGCTCATGCCAGTTCCTGGGAGAAGCCTTAATCAGCTGGTCATGCAGGAAACAAAACACGATTGCACTGTCAACAACTGAAGCTGAATACGTATCAGCTGCAAATTGTTGCTCCCAAGTAATTTGGATAAAGAATCAACTTGAAGACTTCTCTATAAGTTATTCTAATGTCCCAATTTACTATGATAATACAAGTGTTATTAATCTGTCTAAAAATCCAATTCAGCATTCTAGATCTAAGCATATTGAAATTAAGCATCATTTCATTAGAGATCATGTTAGCAAGAAAAACATTGAATTAATCTTTGTTGATACCCAAAATCAGCTTGCTGATGTATTTACAAAGCCTCTTGTTGAGGATAGTTTTAATTCAATTAAGGAAAAGCTGAAAATCATGAGAAATCCAGAGAAATCTCATTAAAACTGCTTCTGCAGAAAACGGAGAACGTTTATCAATCTCCGTTTTTCAGTCAACTTTCTCCGTTTTTAAATCAACTTTCTCCTCTGCGTGTCATTTTTTTTTCTGCGCAGGCAAAAAGGAAAAAGGGGAGTTTTGGCATTTAATGCTCTTGTCCCCTTCCTCCAAAAGTGCACTGACTTTGCCTAGTTTCTCACTCATCATCCTTCCCTAGGTTTTATTCATCATTACTCTTTTCCCTCTAAAAACCCTCTCTATTTTTTAACGTTACTCAGATATTTCAAAAACCCTCTCTTCATCTTCCTCTGTCTTTAAACGTTCTTCAAAACCTTCTTTGCCTTTAACGTTCTTCGAATCTGTAAAAATGGAAAGAACCAAAACAAGTGCTCGAAAAAACGCACATCATGAATCGCCATCACCACCACCTTCCTCTTCTCCTTTTCGTAATCGGTCACCTTCTCCACCACCCAGACCCTCTCCATTAAAAAAGCCCATATTTTCATCTTCATCTTCATCCTCGTCATCAAGGGAATCTACTCCTATCCCTCTCCCCATTCGACCACTTGCAACCATTTTCCCCCCTTCTCACCCTCATTCCGAACCCAACATTGCTCAAGTTCCACCTCACTTGAGAAAAACCACTCTACCCGCAAAACGAAGGTCCATGAGAGTCATTTTTGGAATAGGGACATTAAACCCTAAAAACACTGATACTCCAATGTTTATCATTTCTGACTCTGATGAGGAAGAAATGGATGTGTCTCCTTCCAATGTTCCAGCAACCTCTCAACAACAACCATCTTCAAAACAGAAGCCATCAGTATCTTCTAAACCCTCTGAAACTACTCCTCTTACCCAGAAAAGGAAGAAGTTAAATGAGATCCTTTCTCCATCAAAACCATCTAAACCACCGTCAAAAACCATGAAAAAGAAAACCACCATAACCCTATCTCAGTTTCTTGATAGAAAGAATCTGAAGAATCCCCAACATAAGAAAACAAGGGCTCCAAAACAGCTCAAAAAGAAGCCTTCTTCACCTCCCAAAAAGGCTCCAGAACGTTCTCAAAAACATTCTCAAGAACGTTCATCATTCCCAGAACGTTCTCTAGTTGTGGACCCTTTTCCTTCTGACCCATCCACTATTCCGTCTACCCCCTACTACTCCTTCTGACCCTCAGAACATTCCTTCTGGTCCCCAGAATGTTCCTTCTGCCCCCACCAACATTCCTTCTGACCCCACAAATGTTCCTTCTGCCCCCTCTCTGTTCCTTCCGCCCCCCATACCACTCCTTCTGACCCCCACTAGTCTTCTTTTGATTCCTACATCTGCCAATCAGATATTCAAAGAGAAATGGGCTGAACGCCCTATTGGAGTGGGACGGATTGTCATCTTTGACAATCTGGTCGTGGATGGAAATGCCATAAAACATCACACTGATGTTTTAGGCTGGACTTCCTTCTTGCAGACATCAGAATGCTACTACCCAGAGGTCATCAGGGCATTCTACTGCCAGGCCAAGACTTTTTCTGATAAATCCCTTATCATCTCCAAAGTTAAGGGGATTGAAATTATTCTCACCCCAGACACTCTGGCCTCAATTCTGAATCTTCCCACTGAAGGGTCTGCCATTTATGGAGAAAAATGGTATTCTGCCCTAAATCTGAATCAGACAGAGGTGCTCTCTGATCTGTTCTTGGAAGGATCTACAAGACAACTCTCCATCTTTCTAAAACCCCTTCCCAAAGTATTCAACAGCATCAGTCATCACACCATACTTCCCCACTATGGAAGTCATGAGTATGTTTTTGACAATGATGCTCTTGTAATCTACCACCTTCTAAACTGCAAACGTCTGAACCGGCCTCATCTCATAATTCATCATATGATTGCTGCAGCCAACAAAGATTACAAGAAGAATACTGTCCCATATGGGATGATTTTGACCAAGATATTCAGGTATTTTCAAATTCCCCTCAGCAATAAGAAAAGCTTGATCAAAATCTCTAAGTTTTCTTCTAAAAACATCTCTCACATGAAGAAAGCTTCCTCTGAGACACGTCCTCCTCCACCCTCCTTTCCACCTTCTCTAAAAAGGAAGCGCTCATCAAGGTCAAGAGCTTCTGATCCTGCCCCAATTCCAGCTTCACCACAACCATCTCCAGACCTTTCTGAAGCAGTAGACACTGCTCCAGAACGTTCTGCTGCAAACAGAGAAAGTTCACCTACCATTCCTCAAACTTTCTCCGTTTTTCCTCAAACCTTCTCCGTATCCTCCACAGACTTTCTCCGCCACATCCACACACCATTTGATGACATGTGCACCCTTCTACCTCATCAACATACTTCCTCCATGTCACCACTCTTCATTTCCCCCCAGAAAACAAATCTTTCACTCCTTGGGGTAAGTCAATTTTTGACTTTCTTTGACACACCTGGGCCCTCCATCACTCAGAACACCATCCCCATTCCCTCATCTTCTGCCTCCATTCCTTCAACTTCCACTCACCCTGCTTCTGCAATGCCTCCTCCTCCTCCATCAAAGAAGCCTACCAACTCTGAGATTATGGCTGCCCTTCAGACAATTATAGCACGCCAAGCTCAGCAAGATTTGGAGTCAACCATTCTGCGCACATGGATGACAGAACAACTAACTCCAAAGCTTGGTCTTGTTCCTCCTCCTATTCATCCTTCTCCGCCTCCTCCACCAGTTGCTGATCCTGCACGATCCTCTTCTTCAAAAGGATCTTCACCTTCATTGGCTACGTAGGATCTTTTTCTCCTACCTTTTTGCTGTGACAAAGGGGGAGAATTAATTAGGAGATTTTAGATTAAGTTTGTGTTTACTAGATAGAAGTCCTTTTGTATTTGGTACTTCTGTATATCTTCTAACTTGATCTATCGTTGTAATTATTCATTAATGAAAAATCTTTATGAATCTATTTGCTGAAATTGTTTTATCTTTTGAATTTACATGATTTAGCCTCTGTTAAATTTAAAACACTGCACAAATTGAGGGGGAGCTTTCAAGCTCTTTCAAAATTAGAATCAAAATTAATGTTTTGATGAAAACAAACAAAGGTTAATTAAAGATTGTTTAATTATGATTCTAAATGTATTATTAATTTAATCTGTGCTTTTGAGTGTTCTAAATCAAAGATAGGTTTCAAAAGAATCAAAGAAAACAGCAGCAGAAGAACATTCTCCACATTCTGGAAAACGGAGAATGTTTGCCAGACCACGACACCATAAAGACCAAACTTTCTCCAACACTTAATTGAAGTTGTTGGCTCTGGAAGTTACATGGATATGATCACTACATGGCAAAGAACACATAGGATCTATTCAATTCAAGAAGTCGTTCAAATTGAGAAAGAATAAGGCTCTCAAAGATGCCTGTCCAGACAGTTCTGGAACTGGCTGTCAAGAATGTTAAAATAGTCTTGAAGTCAAGACAGTTTCCAGTTCTGGAACTGGCTTTTAAGTTTGAAATACAAAATCGTTTTTCTGTTTTACATACTAAACTGAACGTTCTCCGTTTTCTCATAAAACCAAGAACGTTCTCTGTTTTTTCTGCTTCCTTAACCAAAAACTTTCTTGAGCTTAAAACTGAAATTTTTCTGGAAAATTTAAAAAGGGAGATTTACAATTCAAACCCCCCTTCTTTGTAAATCAATTTTGCTACTTCAATGTTGATGGAGTTGTATTAGCTGATACTTCTTGAAAATTTTCTAATTTGCTGCACTTAGATGTCACAATCTCGCATGAGCAATGAGATTCTATTTGGTTGCTTTTGATTTATGTTTATCTCATGGCAAAAAAAGACTCCACAAAGGCCACTCGCTCTTCACTTCAATCTTCCACTAACAATTTCTATTTTGGTTCAATTATTATAAATTTGTACAATATTATCATTTTATTTTTTCTTGTTTAATCTCTCTTGTGAGGAGAATTGTAATTGTTTTTTTTCCACAATTTAGCTAATTCATATTTTAATTCAGATGACACTATTTTTTTTAGACAGCGTGTTAAATACCGCTTAAAACCCACACATACAACTGTGAATATAAAATATGATATTCAATATAATAATATCGACGTTTATCAATTAAACTAAATTTTGTGGAATCTGAACACAGTGTTTAGATTGAGAATTCCCTTCGTCATATTGTTTAATTTATTGAAGCATATTTAACCGCTTAATAAATTATCTCGACAAAATAATAGGAAATAAGTTTTCTGCAAAATATTTCAAGTGAAGTTTTCTCTAAATTTATCCAAAGTATCCTCTTACGAATACTCATCGACATTTTTAAGTTGTATAGATATATAATATATGGAAAATTGCATTTATTTCTCGTGAGGTTATCTTAAATGATATTAACACCCACTCTAGTTTTGAAAAAAAAATACTCATCTCCCTTATATGAAAAATTGTACTTAACATTTATTTTTTTGCAATTATTTAAGCTTTTTTGTCATTTATAAAAAAAAAATAATCATACCTATCAAAATTGCTAATACTATATGTATCTTTACACATTAAAACAAAACTCTAATTGTATCTTATAGTAAATAAGATGAATAAATGTAAATGTAATAAAAAATATTTGATGCAGATTTTATTGTGAATATAGAAGAGGTGGATGTTTTTTCAAAACTAAACAAAGTGTTAATATGAGCTCATGAGAGGTAAGTACAATTTCTCTTATAATATATATATATATATATATATATATATATATATATATATATATATATATATCCATAGATTTAAATTTGTCAAAAATATTTGAAAATTATTCTGACAATACCACAAATTTTCCTACAATCTTTTTTTTTTCTGTGAGAAATTTTCCTACAAATTTAAGTTTGTAGGAGATGTCTTACCAGTTACCATTTAATTACAAATTCCAACTTACAGAAAATACAGCAAAAACTGTAGGAAATCAAATTAATCCAGAAGATTATAAGTAATTTTTGTTGCGAATAAATGTTCACAAGCAAATTTTCCATCAAATTTTTTAAAATAAAAATATATTTTTTATTTAAAATAAAACATTTTTTCTTAAATCAAAACCCTAACGCTC